>BPLR01016143.1:0-216046 GCA_021605095.1 Caerostris extrusa | reverse complement strand
AGTTACGTATTGCTAATTTTTTAAACTTTCGGGTCCGGATTGTCATTCGTTTAGTTACCCCATTTCGCTTTTAGCGTTGGAAACAAGGTTTCTTTCAGTTCCCTTTGCCTCTAAGAAGGCTCGGCGCATCTTCGATCGTTTTAATTATTTGCAATGCAATGAAAAATGTTTCTTGCAGAAGGATCCAATTCGTCGAGGAGGTGAAGTGGCCGTGGGATTCGAGGCAATTTCCCTCATCCTTGAATGGGTTTTCTTTGCTACTACTTGGGAGATGCATTGTGATTATTAATTAAAAATCCAGGTTGAACCAGATTGAATTTCAAAATTAAGATTTTTAAAGTGTCCCGATTCAACACAAATTCTAAGTGAGGGAAGCATTATTCTCCTGTTCAGCTTAAAAATGAATGAACTAATTTGTCTGTAAAAACTATGGTGATTATACATATATATATATATATGTATATGAAGTCTTTTGTAACGTCTCGGCCTATTCTAGACCTTATACCAGCTTCGCTAAGAATAGGGCCGCTTTCTATGATCATGGGAACATTTTACTTTTGCAATTACAAGCACTATATTTGCAGTGACTTGTAAATAAAAATGTAAATAAAAATTAAATGTATATACAATATACTGTGTGATACACGAAACCACAGGGTCTCACTTTGGAACTGGTGGGAAACTCCGGTCATGTTCTGCCTTCAGAGAAAAGAGAAAGCAACACTTTGTCGTAGAACACTCCCCTTTCTTCTTCCACAATCTCTCTTTAAGAAAATTCCTCTACCTTCCCTCGCTTCTCATAGTAGATTTTTCAGTTCATGGTCTATCACCAATTACGATGAAACAAATCATTCCTCTCCCCTGGGAATGAAATGCCACAACTCTACCCGTGAGAAAACGTTACAACATAACTCAAGAGCCAAAAACATTATGACCACATGCCTGAAATGAACTCCTGCCCGGAGGACGCGTGGAAGGCACGTGAAATCAGGTGGAAGTGGTATTTAACTGGTATTAATCCCTGCCAAGGCGGGTTGAAGCTGTGTTGCGCGCCAAAGGTAGACCTTCAACTCGTTATTGACAGGTGTCAACAAGTGTGTTTTTGGTTTTTGAGTGTATATATATATATATACACTCAAAGAGCAAAACATTATGACCACCTGTCACATATATATATATATAATAGACGTATTTACAAGAAAGCATCTCAATCTTCCACGCAGATTTATATATTTTTGAGAAATAAATACCCTATTATTTGATTACTCCTAATTACTAAAAGGAAATTTGCAATTGCTTAAGACGTAGAAGAAACGTAAGACATAATATTAAGACACAGACGAAACAAAACGTTTTTTAATGACAAGTCTAAGTATTATGTAATGTTTGTGTGTTAAAACAAATATTCATTCGTGCATATAGTCAAGAGTAAACAACAAATTAGTTTTTATAATATAATTCAAAAAACAAAAATTAATATTAAATTTTCATTAATTTTAAATATTTCATATTTTATATTGCTCATAAAAAATGAGAAACCATACACCAAAAAAAAACCATTTTATATATCGATTAATTGATTGCGATTTAACTGTTTACTCCAATGCCATCAGTTTTATTTACATAACTGGATACTTTCCAACTGCAATTTAGAGATTCAGTTTGAAAAAAAAAAAAAAATGTATGCATATAAATTGCGATCCATTTTTCTACATTGCTGAGCACAAAATATTTTTGTTAAAACTGACATAATTAGTGACTAATATTCTGCCATTTTAAAATAACAGAATGCCACTGCAGAAAAGAGAACGGAAACTTGTATTGCTAATCTTGTATACAAGATGTAGGTGGGAATGTAGTCAAATTTTTTTTTATTCTTTTAAACTGTCAATAAGATTGTCAATTTAAATGAAAGAAATCAAATAAAACCCTGCGTGTTTCAGAAAACTCCCAAATACAAGCTGTAAGTAAAGAAATGATTCAGATACTAAACTCGATGTAACACCATAGAAGACATTATATTCCTAACTTATTTTCATATGAGTTTGGTTTATCTTATAAACATTATTAAAAAATGTACATATATTTTTATACATTTGATATAAATCGAATAGAAAACGTAATTTTAATGTGTTATAAGTACATAAATATTAAAAAAATTATAAAAAAATTAATAAAGATTATAATTTATTTTAGGAAATTAAACTGCCATTTTTAGTAAGAAAGTACAAAAACATTCAAACGTCACTAAATAAACCGTATTTTGGGTAGCTGGCAAACAATTAAT
This sequence comes from Caerostris extrusa, assembly GCA_021605095.1. Taxonomy (NCBI): domain Eukaryota; kingdom Metazoa; phylum Arthropoda; class Arachnida; order Araneae; family Araneidae; genus Caerostris; species Caerostris extrusa. The sequence goes on along the minus strand of BPLR01016143.1, from coordinate 213,759 downwards.
TACATTCTACCACTTTTCTTCTTATTGCGGCAGTTTATTCAGTTTATATAATATTATTAAATCAAAATAATTTTATATTAATGAAGTATAAATTCTCTTCCCTTTTCCATGCTACTTTATCACCTTTTCTTCTTCTACTTCTTCATTGGCGTAACAGCCCCATGGTGGGCCAAGACCGTCTACGTACTGGCCGATTTCGAGACAGATGTTGTGTTTTTACGAGGTAAGGTTATCAGAGCTATGCCCAATAGTCATATTAGACCAGGACTTAGAAATTAAAATAAAATTAATTTTTTTTTTTTTTAAATCGGATTACGAATCATTGCACACATCCAGGGCACCACCGGAACTCGAACACGACACCTGTGGCAACCAGCGGCCTCTCTATCGTCTTTTATTCCAGCAAAATTAATACCAGTTTGTACACATTACAGCCTTGTACTATGAAATTTTACAAGCTGTTTTATATTTCTAAAAATGAACCATTGAGTTAAGAATATTGTTCGAAATAAAAAATTATTCCTTAATTTGTGTATTTCTTTTTCTTCCTATTAATGCAATATTATCAAATCTTATCTGAAGCGACATCCCATTAACCGAAAGAAAGTATTATTGCTAAATAACTTTTAACAATTTATTGGTAAAATTAATCACTGGCAATAATTCATTATTTCAAGTATAAATACAGTTTAACGCCTATATAACCGTTTTTGTTTAGCAAACAATGATATCTGTCATTACTCATACATTTTGTTGTTTTCGTTTTTACCCATAATTAATTTTATTTACAATGAGGAAACTTCAGAGGTGAATCTACATGAATCCACATTACAGGCATTGTAGTAAATTATTTTTACAATTTCATTCACGAGGAAATTAAAGTTAATGATCAAAAAAATTATTTCTTTCAAATAATGACTATTGACTGTGTCCAAAAAGTTACTATACCTTGCACATGAAATAAATAGAGTGTAAATTTCGTAGTGTAAAAGGGAAACACGGAAAATGAAAATAGATTATCTCAACGATAAAATATTGATGGGGGGAATTATCTTTGAAACCTAATGATATAAAATATTTTCCCTGACAATTCAACAAGAAATATTATTCTTTATAGACATAAAAACAAAATATTTGTGTGTATTTGTTTTGTATTTCTAAAAAAACCCTATTTTTTTAGAAGTTTAATTTTTTATTAGAATTTATGTATATATATATATTTGTACCTGATGCGTATAAAAATTTACAAAAAAAAAAAAAATAATAATAATAATTTATTAAAAAGCTTTTATTTTAAAATTGCGCTTTCAAACTGTTCAGTTCAAAAATCACCTACAAATAATTTAAGAATGGTAAAAACTTTTTGCTCCTGTAAATTCTCTCCGAGCATGGGCTCGTTTAATATTCTTTCCTTAGCTCATCTTTTGGATTTTAAAAATTTTTGTTTTTAATAATAATTATTGATATGGAGGTACGGGAAATTCCCTGGTACTCCAACTAAACACCTACTGTTACGTTACGTTAAGAATGGTAAAATTACGTCAAATCTATCAACGCGTGTTTATTTATTCACTTTTTTGATTCACAATTCGTATTTAATTTATTCCTTCGTTATTTAAAATATTAGTGAACAACATTAATCATTGTTTTAAAATACTTTTTAATATTATATTTATATATAAGTTTTTGTGATAATATCCTTTTTTTTGTTAGTTTCAAATGTTTTTTTTACATAAGCTTACATTTTTTATTTCAAACTTATTTATATTCAATTTATATCTTGTAACGAAATAAATTAAATATTTGCGTCTGTTAATTCTGTTTTCAATCTTTTGATATGTCTTTGATCAATTAAAAGCAAATACAAAGAAATGCCTATTTATAAAATTAAAAAAAAAAAAAAAATCACTTATCAGTTCCTATGAATATTTTACTTTGTAATACATTTTTTATTTTGCAAAGTATATATATATATATATATATATATATATATATATATATATATATATATATATATATATATATATATATATAAATATATATTAATATATATTTATTAGTAATAATATGTTTTTATATATTTTAATTTTTTAAATAATAAAGACAAAATTTATTTAGTATCTTTATTATTTAAAAAATACAAATTCTTTGATATCAATTAATCTATAGCAAATTATTTTGAAAAGAAAAAGGATTACTAGTTGTATACATTATATTCTCGGTATTTTACTCATCGTTTATTTATTTTTTAACTTTATGTTTTTAAAAATATTTTATAAAATTTTTTGACTTTATTAAAATAACATTAATCTCGAATTCAATTAGTAAGAATTAAAATAGGCTTTTCTGTCTTAGTGAATAATGAAATTTAATATTATGTTAAGCCTACTTTCTATAAATGTTTTTACTTTTGAATACGTTCTCTCTCTCTTTATATAAACTCATGTTTGTGAAAATTGCAACACCATGAAGGAATCGTCATAATTGAATGAAATTTAACACACAGTTGAGTGGTAGTGATACAAATAAATGATTAAATGTTCAAAGCAAACAAACAATAACAAGAGATCGGAATCAGTATTTTTAAGTAGCCACCACAAGTGCTGCTACACGACGTGGCATGGAGTCAAGCAAATTTTGAATGTCTGCCTGAGGAAGAGCATTCCATATTGTTTGTAGCGCATCCAAGTTCGTCTGCAGAAGCAACAGGACGAGAGGATCACGAGCAAGACGCCGACCAACGAAATCCCACACATATTCAATCGGCGACATCTCCGGGGAATACGCAGGCCAAGGAAGAAGCTGTACCTGCCGCGTTGCAAAGAAGGATTCAACAGTCCTAGTGGTATGAGGGGCGGGCATTGTCCTGTTGAAATACAGCGCCTGGCAAGCTTTGAAGGAAGGGAACAGCTTGGGGCTGTAGAACTTCACTGATGCACCGGTTGCTGTTCAGATTGCCCACAATTCTTAGCAATTGAGATCGTCCATGATATGCTATGGCACCCCAGACCATAACTCCGGGTGTTCGTTCACTGTGGCGTTCGATAATGCACCCCGGAAGGTGGCGTTCACCAGCATGGCGTCTGACACGAATGCGGCTCTCATGGTACCACAAATTAAAGCGGGATTCGTCAGAAAAACACGACATGCTGCCAATCAGCACGCCAGTCTCTATGCTGAGCGGCCCATTGTAGCCGCAGGCGGCGATGGTTTAGCATTGTATAAAAAGAGTCCTTGCGCGCAGTCCACGCTGCAGCAGACGTCTACGAATTGATGAAGCACACAATGAAACACCTGTAGCTATTGACCACCGTGCTGCCATATTGTCTAGAGGAAGCTGTACGGTCCGTCAGCGCCATGCGGACCAGGTGTCTATCATCGCGAGCTGACGTCACATTTCGGGGTCCACTCCGGATTTCCGAGTTGTCCGACACTCGTCCGTCCACTGCTTCCAAAGACACATCACTGTGCTGCTGTTACGCTGCACACGAGCGGCTACTGCACGATAAGACAATCAGCTTCACGAAGGCCGATGATTCTCCCCGTTCAAACTCTGTAAGTTGTTCAAATCTCGCTCTCTTTCATCGAAGAGGCATAAGTAACGATTGAGCTAACGTTTACCACAAGCAGATAACCACCGATAACCATACACGCCTCGCTGCAGCCGTCTATTTATTCGGATCCATCCGCCGTTCAGAGGGCGTTGCTCGGCATACGCATGCGCTACGGTTTGAAATTCTAATCATTGGCATATCATGCGCTAAGTTGCATTTCCTGAAAATTTCAGCTCACTCGCGTAAGTCTTTCATGGTGTTGCAATTTTCACAAACATGAATTGATATATACATACATATATATATATATATATATGTGTGTGTGTTAATTAGTTATATAATGTATATAGTGTTTTATATATAGATTTTGAACCTTATTTGTACTTTAATAATGGATACATGTTTGCAATCCTAATGAAAATGTAGGATAAATTGCAACAAAATGAAATATAATGAAAGTTGTTTCACAAATTGTTGAAAGAAAAGAATATATGTCTTAGTATTGAGTTGATGACAAAATGAGCCTCTAATGTCTGCTAATGGTTTAAATGTAAATGTATTTTATTAATTTAATAGGCTTTACTGACATTTGAAATTAACACATTCTATTCATAAATATAGTGTGCGTGAAATTTCTCCAACAATGCACCTTGTGTAATGTAGATTCTGATTCCCATTCAAAAAATATTAAATCAAAACTGCAATTAAAAAAAACTGTTTGTAAAGTACCACTTTATTATGAAAATAAATAAAAATGTCTGACTTTTTGCATCATGAAGTATTTTCTTTCTTTTTTTTTTTTTTTTTCCTTCTTTTTTTTTTTTTTTAAATGTATATCAAATAGAAATCGTTTCACTTTTATTATCAAATTAAATATAAAAGGATCCATATTTTTCCAATAATATTAAGAAAAAGTATATTAAAAAATTTTAATTAAAAATATAGCTAAAATCAGGGAAGTGTAAATTAATGCAAATAAAATTTCAAATTAATTTAAATTCATGTAATTAAAATAAAATATGATCTTTAAAATTAATTACTAAATTATTATAATCATTAAAATTAACTATTATTAATTCTAAATCATTAAAATAAATTATATCCATCGATATAAAAATTCTTTTTTATACGATGCAAAAATTCATAAATTTGTTATTTCAGAATTTATGATTTATTATTTCTGAATTTATTATTTATTATTTAACTGAAATTCACTATTAGAATTCAAATTTAAATTCACTATATTTCATTAGTCAGAAATTATTAACTATATTCTTTATGCTTAGTAAAAGTTATTTATTAAGTAAACATGCTGCGAATCGAAAATATTATTGATGCAAATTTCCACTTTCTTCTTATCTCATTAATAGTTAAAAAACTGAATAATATACAATAGATAAAGATAATTGTATGGTAAAGATAATACCAGGATAATTCCATACGGTAAATAAAAAATAATAATAATATATTTTCTAGAACATTCACTAGTTTGATTATCTTGCAAATCTTGTGGTTACTGTTGTCATTTAATGAACACACAATTTTGATGGAAAATATTTTGTGTATGAATATACTAAGGTATTTCTGCACAAATTTACAACAAAAATAAATTTTAACGATATCAAACGTATATCCATCAATTTAAATTTTGTTTAAAATGCTCTTTAAAGTTTCATATTATTGTTAAGATAACAAGCATTCAAATTATTTAGCATAATAATAATAAAATAACTCCCAAAATGCCTCATTTTTTTGTTGAATATTATTATTTTATGCTAACTATTCAGAGCGAGTGTAGTAAAGTTATCCACTTGTTTCTGAAAATTGCTCTTTAATGATTATAAAAAAGAATTAATAGGTATAGAAACATATAATTTGTATAAATATATATAACATAAAAACTCATTTTAATAATTTATTATATATATTATGCTTTTTTGCTTTCATTATCGAAAATGTTTAGAGTGGGACGATTGTTATTTAAATTTTTTTTTTTTTTCAAATAAGAAACATACACACGTGTACCAGGTCTGTTGTTCATTAAATATACTTCCATTTAGTTTTAATCAGGTCTTGGTTGATGACAGCAATTGCAATGCAAAGTTATAATCTTCAAAACAATATATATTTATGATGTTTTAGTAACTAAGAAATTTTTTTTTTCTACCTAATTATGATATTAAATCAACCTAGTAGATAATCAAACACTGAAACCATGTAAATTAAAAAAGAAAACAATTTTTGCAAATTTGAAAGGGTTTACTCTTAAACAAAAGTTTTTTCTGAAAGGCAGGCCTTTTTAGTGCCTCCTAGGTAAACGCTGAATTTGTTACATGTCTGCTCTTTTTCTAGTGATTAATGACCTTAGTTTTAAGTGATATGTATTTGAAAACAAAAACAATAGTATTTAATTGGAAAAATTTCCATATATTTCGAGACAGGATGTTTTTCTTTTTGCGGGGAGATTGTCAGCCCTACGCCGCCCAACGTTCTACAGTCTATTAGACCGGGACCTATGTTTTAAAGCGGATTCCGAATCACTACCACTATCCATGGTTCCGCCAGGACTCATTCTTACTCTCGAAATCTGTTGCCCCGAGCTCCAGAGTGTTCGTTAGCTTGTATTTTTTCACTTACAGTAATCATATCACAGATTAATATGAAACATTAAAGTGAGAAGCATCTTGAAATGATTATGAAATAATTTCATCATTCAACGCTCATTAATCTAATGAAAATGAATGTAGAGGCGTTGGACATAAGACTAACAACCCTACCTCCAAAAAAAAAACTTCTTTGTCTAAGAAATCTGCCAGTAGGCAGACGGCCTTGATCGACCACGGTGTTGTTGGGCCAATGAAGAAGAAATTTTATATCTTACAAAAGTATTAGCAATTCAAGAAACCGGATAACAAAAATCACTAATTAAGCGGATAAAATTAATAAGGTCTTTGTTTGTTCATTAAAATTAATGTTCAATTTCGCTTATTTATTATTTTCATAAGAGTAAATTTGAAAAAAATTTGATCAGAATAGCTTTCTAAGTAAATTTTAATTTTGTTTCACGTTTCTTAACGAAAGCTTAGTTGAAACGTTATGATTCCTTACTTAAAAATTCCGTAAAAGTTGATGAAAAATTAGGAATTTGTATTTTTATTTTTTAGATAAGTCAGTACTGAATTTTTGGTTTGAATTCAGTTTCTTGATGATTTAAAAACTGAAATTTGCTACATTTGTAATTTAATCAAAGTTAATCGATTTAGATATTTTCGGCCTAACCTCTTGAAATTATTTTGCAACTCTTTTTCCCCCTGAAATGTAATTAATATTTTTTTTAAAAAGAAAATTCAAATCTAAAAAATATTAAATTTGAATTTTCAATTATAATTCTTATTTCATAAGACTCAAATCTTGAGATTTTCAAATAATTCAAATGTTTCTAAAGAACTTTGACGCTGTCTTCGCGAACTTTTGGTCGATAAAAACAATTTTTCTTATTTAATTTTTTTACTAAATAAATGCTCACGTTTCTTATTACCATTTCCATTTAGAAAAAATATCCAAAAAATTTGTGCATTTAGGCGATTTTAGGATTACAAAATGAATTACACAAATAAATATGGATTGATGAAATGTGATACCTGAAAGATCGTGTTACAATTTTTGAGAAATTAATTTTAATTTTTTCATAAAAAAAGAAAATATTTAGATCTGTAAAAGAATATTATGTTAGAATAAAAATGTTGCTTACTGGACTGAAATGAAAAGACCACATTTTTCAGTTGTCATTGCAAAATTCATTTCTTGTAGTATTAAAATTCATTTCTTGTAATATTAAAATTCATTCTACGAAAGGATTCGATTTTATTTAAATTTTCATTTCTTTTTTTTTTTGAAAAATAAATATATAGTTACTTCCTCAAATAAGACAAATAAAAAAGATTTTAAGAAAATTTTGAATTAATCTATCATTAATACATTGATATTAAAAAAAGCAGGTTAATTTTGAGATTATTATTGCTTTAAATCAGATTGTTAAAGCACTATATTTTAATTACAAAATATTTTTTGTTGTTATTTTTTGGAGAAATATCACAAATGTCGGAAGACAAAGAGAAAGTGATATAACTCACGACTTAATATAACTTGTGGGACGTAAAAATATTATATCACGAATTTGGATATTTTGCTTGCAAGATACGTTGTAACACATAACGAAAATTTCTTTTTAGATGTATACTTGTATTCGTGGTCTAGTTTTGTTGTGTCTAATCCTCAATGTCCTGCAGTGCGAGACGGACATCCCATGAGTAATCCACTCATGGAATGAGGGAAGGGGACAGCTTCTGTCGTGATAGAGCACCCGTAGGTAGAAATCTAACTTGTCGCAATGCCTTCCAGGCCTACCGCCTTAACTTGTCGCAATGCCTTCCAGGCAGTACCGCCTTAACTTGTCGTAATGCCTTCCAGCAGTACCGTCACCAATGCCTTCCAGGCAGTACCGCCTTAACTTGTCGCAATGCCTTCCAGGAGGACTTTTAGGTGGAACTACTCTGCATTTTGGGTATCGTATGGTTGAAAACCAGGAAAACTGCTAACGAGGCTAGTCCTGCTAACGAGGCAAGAGATGTGCTGAACAACATAAATTCCATCGAGTCTTCTCATTTTTTGAAGTAGTCAAAAAACGGGAAGCAGTACAGCACAAAAAAGCTGTCAGCGGATTGAACCTAAGCCTAGTGTTCACCAGCTGCCACTGATCAAGGAGTCAGATCTAGTTTCTACATTCGGAGAAGCATGAAAATGGAATAGGTTCAAAATTGCAGGTGGTGTCCATCGCAGTCACTGTTCTCAAAACCAGAAGACTCGATGGTTATTGTGGCAATGTCATATTGTATACTTGTGTGTATGTTAAGCCCCTTAAATTGACAGTTTGGTTGCTTTGTGAGAATTTTCTGTGTTTTCTTTCATAGGAAATTCAAATCTGGACCAGTTATCTCTAGAAGTTATCAATCATCCGTCGGAGGGTTGTTAGAGGCACACAGGGTTCCCAATGTATGTAACAAAAAATTGTATAAATAATTTCTTATGTTAATCGATTTGTTTTTATAATATGTTTGTTCAAATTGTTTATTTTATTTGTTGTGTAAAAAATAACTTTATTTTGAAAAAATATACCAAATGTATTCATACAAAATAAATTGTAGACAAGTTGATTGGGGAAATAATTTGACGATTGATTTGAAGAAAGTTTCAAGAAAAGACTAGAGGGCATTGCAACTATTAGAAAGATAATATAAGTTATTATATATTTTTTACAATAATATAAGTACTCTACAATTATTTTAATCTAGTTCATTGAATTTGTGCTTTCCTGCAATGAAATTGGAGCTGTCTGGGATCCAGTTTGCAATTGATAAATGCATCTTTATGATTTGCTTTGCTTGCGTTTATCTTTTATATAATCTTTTTTATGATTTACTTTCCTTGCTTTTTATCTTTAAAGAATAAAACGTTGTTTTTTTATAGCAAATTACATTTTCTTTAACTGAAAATTTCACACTCGCAATCAGAGAAATCTACAAGTGTTAGTTCAATAAAATATTTGTACTGTTTCATTAGCAGTGCATGCATTCTCTCTGTTTGGCATGATAAATCTGATGGCATTTCCCTCGGACCGCAAATATGTAGGAGATTTAGCTACATATCTGCCATTGCATAGCGCTCATCATGGCGGAGGAAAGGCTGCTACACTGAAACAACATTGAATCATTTCTGAGGAATGAATAATTCAGGAGAGGCATTTGGGAAAGGATCGGAGGTAAGCAACTTCCTGTCGAGTTCAGATATACATTCAGAGCGGTAAATTATCAGATCCATCCTCATCAAAGCCACAGGATTTTCTGTTCAGCTTTGTTATTGGACTTTGTACTGGGATATCCGAGAGTTCAAATAACCAAAGTACTATAACAGTGAAAAAGTAAAACATGCTTTTTTCAGTATGAACTTTTCTCATGCAGCGATGTTTCCGAAAGATTCAATAATTTAGTTTGGGGGTAAAATAAAAAAAAATATTATTTTTTATATTTGAAATTGAGAAAAGCAAACTTTTTCTGAGGAAAAAATGAGTGCGAAAAACAACTTAATATTCAATAACTATAAATTGAGTTAAAAAAAAATTAAACGATTATTTACATTTGTTACAAAGAATTTGTTTGAATTGTTGCAATTGTTAATTGTTTGATCTTTATAAATTTATTGATCTTTGATCAATTTTTTTTTATCTTTATAAATTTATTCAATGTAGGACATGAAAATTCTTTACTTTAAATTAAAAGAAAAATATTTGAAAATATTGGATGAATAAAAAAAAAAAATGCATTACATTTTTTGGGTTAAATAATTGAATTGCATTTCTGTGTGCTAGGAATAAAAAAAAAAAAAAAAATGTAAAACTGTATTAAAATTTTTTGTTAAATTTATGCCACGAATTTGGAGTTCACAATGTTTATCACAAACATTTTCTTACCAATAGAGATACGAGGTTCTTGTTTTATGGGAAGTTTTTTACGGATAATTGCTCCAAATTTGCATGTGGGAAAATGTAAAACTCCATAACTTATCGAATAAGATGCTTTGTCTCAGAAATTGTAATAATTGTAACTCAGTAATTTGTAACAATACTCAATAATTGTTATAATAGTAGTAACAATATTCAGTAATTGTTATAATTATAGCTCAGTAATAGTTATAATTGTTATAATTATAGCTCAGTAATTGTTATAATTGTAGCTCAGTATTACTAACTCAGTAATTGTTATAATTGTGATAATTACAACTCAGCTATAATTGTAATAATTACAACTCTGTAGTTGTAATAATATCTTAATAATTGTAACAATACTTAGTAATTATTGCAACTCTGTAGTTGTAATAATTGTAACAATACAGTAATTGTAATAATTACAACTCAGTAATTGTTATAATTGTAATAATTACAACTCCGTAATTGTTATAATTGTAAACTAATCACAACTCTGTAGTTGTAATAATACTAATAATTGTAATAATTACAACTCAGTAATTGTTATAATTGTAATAATTACAACTCCGTAATTGTTATAATTGTAATAAACACAACTCTGTAGTTGTAATAATACTTTAATAATTGTATTGCAACTCTGTAGTTGTAATAATATCTTAATAATTGTAACAATACTTAATAATTGTAATTATTGCAACTCTGTATTGTAATAATGTAAAATACTCAGTAATTGTAATAATTGCAATTCGGTAATTGTAGTAATTGCAACTCGGTAATTGTAATAATTGCAACTCGGTAATTGTAAAAATACTCAGCAATTGTAATAATTGTAACAATATGCAGTAATTGTAATAATTGCAACTCGGTAATTGAAAAAATACTCAGTAATTGTACTAACTTAACAACCTCCACCGAGCCTTTTCATTTCAACGCATTTCGTCAATGGTTACTAACCTTAGCCCTTTTGTACCTTAACTTGTGAAAGTATCAATAGTCAAGAGATAAGCTTCTTGTTGAATATTTTAAATTATACAAAATTCATTTTTGTTTGTTACATTCTCAATTTTTTCCCTTTATTTTTAAAAAAAATTATTTAAATCCTCAGTGATGCACAGATTCACAAAAGACAGCGGTTGAGTACAGTAAAAATTTGAAAATACTTTATATGTATTTATCTAAACAACAAAATAAAAAAATAAATGGTATAATGTAATAAAAGTAAATGCAGAACTTGATGCGCGACATTACATTAGTTAATCGAGAACTAAAAAGAATTAGTCAAATTAATCAAGTTTAGTTTTTAATCATGATTAATTACAATTGATCCAAGTGATTGTTGCGCATTTTAATGCATTATCTGGGAGCAACTACATGGTTGCGTCTACATGTTGAGCGCAATTTTAAAATGGAACATGTTTTTGAAACTCTTACAGTGCATTGATTAAAATAGTAAGTGCGTGAATAATAAAAATATAAAATATGTAAATTTCTGACTCAAGCATTCGCCGTTGGCAAATTTTATGACAACCATTGCAGTTGCCACTCGGGTTAGATAAAAGAATAAGTGAATAGAAAAAGTAATTTAATGAGCCTACAATTTTTTTAGATTGCAATAAATTAGATCTTTAAACATTAGTTTATTTCGATTCTTTAGACAAAAATTTAAATATATTATTGATTAGCTAACTTTTTCACTCAACTAGAGCCTGATTATTCATATTCCGTTGATTTTGCTTTTCATCAAAATTATGTAAGTTACAAAAAATTACCTTTCATAAAACTTTTTTAAACTAACATCGAATTTTGCTAAAAAAACTATGGCATTCTCTGTCTGTATATCCTTGATTTAAATTGTTAAAAAATATTACCAAACGAATTAATTTTTAACTCAATTTAACGTTAATGATTTTATTTTTTTTTAAATTTATCAAAAGTCAGTAATAAAATGCGAGCATTTTTTGAAAAGTAAAATACTATACAAAACAAAAAACGAAAAATAATCCAAGGATCCAAACAATCCAAACATTATACTCTTAGCAATTGACTAAGAGCCACTTTAAGTCAATTCTCAATAATTATGTTTAAGATGTTAATTATGGTTTATGTTATAAAAAAAAAAAAAGAAAACTATTATTTCTTATAAGATAAATCATTAAAAAAATTTTTTAAACTTTTTTTATTACTTAAAAACTTAATTTTTAAATTAGTTATATTTTTTTACTCTTATGAGTAATATAATTCGCAGAATATTTTTTACATTTTCTTGCTGTTTTTTTTTTTTTTTTCGTGTTATTTATGCATATGTAAAAATTGCAATTTTTTTAAAAGTGTTAAAAAATGCATATTATGGGAAAATAATTATCCGATAATATTCTGTTTTCTCTGAATTTCGTTTAAAATTATTTTAAACATTTTATTTACTTTTACATTTCAATAAACAAAGGAATTTTTACTTAATTGATTAATATTTTGTGATTATTTTTATCTGAAATCTTCATAAAAATTCAATTGAATTTTTATTTAATTAAAGTATCAAATTCATTGTTTAGGAACAAAATATATCCTTTATGCTAATAAAAAGAGACATCAACAGGTTCAAGTACAAAACACACACGCACAAACACACACACATACACGAAATAATAATAAAAATAAAATAAAACAAAAAAATGGAGTAGAAAATTGATACATGCAAAAGAGAAAAACAACATTTTTTTCCTTTAAAAAAGGAACTGAAATATCCTGTTTCACTTCTGCCCAAAGCAGTAAAGTTTTCTTTAGTTCCAATCCTTAATTATAGATGGCACTACCTACATCAACTGAGCTTCGCAACAAATTGCCTGAGTTCTTCAATGAGTTTTTAATGTATAAGTGATAGTCGAAAAATTTAACTGTGTAATATTTTTACTATTAATTTCAGTATTATCTCTAATATAAGGACTTAAAATTATTTCTAAGAAACAGATATTGAAATCTACTATAATTCCAATACAATAAAAAATAAAATATATTATAAAATTATTCGATAATCCAAGAAACTATCCAGTAGCTCTTACAAAGCTACTATATCTAAAAACTGGTGGTAAGAACTATTATTGTTTGAGAAAACACAGACAAAATTATTTACTCTTATTTGAGTAAATAAATTTGAAATATGAATTTGATGATTAGCAAAATAGAATATTTGAAGATAAATTTTAAAATGAACTGAAAAACACATTTGTTGCTGTTACTAACGTATAAACATAGATGTATAGCAGTTATGAAGGTTTAATCTGAACAAATTCAATTTTTGCTCCAAATTGTTGGATTTCTAAACTAAATTTTTCTTTTCACTTTCGAGTCAGTTTTCTTCATAAAAATATATTTATCATGCAGAATTGCTAATTGTATAATAAGATTACATAAGATATTCAAATTACCCCTATTATTTATATATTGTTCATATTAAAATATTTAGATGTGAAATTCCTTTATATTGCCTTTGCTATATGACAAAATGTTTTGAAATAATCTTCCTAATACAATTTTTTTTTTTTTTTAAAGTAAGCAAATTTATTATCCAGTGAAAATTTAAGGCGATATCTATAAACAAATTCGGAAATAGGTTATTTGCAGAATTAAGTCCAATAATCTAATGATTTTTCTCAATATCGCTATCAAATATTATCGAGAATTTTAAATAAAGCATAACTGTCAATATTCCTAACTAAAATTGTTATTGTTTCATAAAGTCATGAGTGATTTTAACAAAAACATTTAATATATTTTAAATATATCAACATAATAATGGTTAGCCTTGAAAAAAAAAAAATGCTGTTTTATAGAATACAGTTAATATCTGACTTTTAAAGACATAGGTAAATACTAAATGAAAAAAAAAAAATGAAAATTTACCGACGGACTATTTTTACAAATCATTCAATAGTGAAAACAAATAACTCATCATTTGCTGGCACTTTTAAAAATAATACAATTTCTTTGCAACTACCGCAATGTTAGACTGCGCAAGTCATATTCTAAAAAATATATATTGAAATTCTTTTTTAAGATCTCAGTTTCTGTAAAAAGGAAATTATTTTGTAAAATGCAAATTACCGGTATGAGCTGAATGTATGAAATTCTTTCACTGGTAATTCATTTTTTATATTCAGTAACCTTATCTTACTCAGGGCATGCTTATTATTATATAGTATGCCCGCCATAGAAAAGGTGATGCCATAAAATAGCAGGTAGAATATGATGAAAATTTAAACATAGGCAGAGAATGCATATATAAATAAATGATATTATTTACAAAAAGATAATTTTATACAGCGATGAAATATGTAGGGGGTCAGTAGGATCATTTCTTTCGGCGATGCAAGTAGGAACCATGAGATACAAATTCAATTTCGCTGATTGTTCCCTGAGTGCTGATTTTGCTGACAGGGCTAAGTCCATATGTTCTTAATTATCCTCTAGAATTTGTTCGCCGATTGAGGTTGCTGTACAGCAGGCAAACAACCACTAAACACATTTCATATATGCTCGATCGGTGAGAGATCAGGAGACACTGCAGCCCAAGGAAGCAACTGGACATGCTGCAAGGCATGTCCAGTTGCTTCCAGGCAGTTGATGAATGCCGCCGATGGTCTCGTGTTGCCCTGTTGGAAAATACTATTTTGCGGCAATTGAATTTAAATTAGCATAATTGGCTGCAGCACTTTATTAACTTATTGTTGTGACATCAGTGTGCATCTGATGCATATCAGGGGTGACCTGCTATAGTGTCTGATGACCCCCAAGACCTTAATGCCACATTGGCGAACTGTTGAAGTTCAATAATAAAGGCTAATCGCCTCTATCTGCCGGACGCCTTCAGACACTAACCAGGCGACTATCATCAGACAAACAGAACCGAGACTTTTTGCTGAACACCACATTGTGCCATTCAGTCATCCAAGTGGCTCGTTTCCGACACCATATCAGTCTTTCACGTCGGTGAGTTGATGTAAGTGGAATCTTCGCAAAAGGTTGCTTGCATCAAGCTACCCTTTCAGCTAATCGTCGTGAAACAATTTTCCCAGATATTGGGTCACGGGAAGCCGCCATCGCTTTCCAAACCGTGCTTTTTTGTTGAATGGGACCGATCTTTTGCGACGCTCACATTTCATTCATCGATTCATAAATTACAGTGCATGTACTTTATGTATTTACTACTATGTATTTACTTTCTGCACGATGCAACTACGTGCGTGCATTTCAGCAGCGATACGATGGTAAGACCAACCAAACGTTCGTATGCTTACAAATTGACCCTTTGTAAAATTGCCTGATTTGTCTGAACTACCTTCTGCTTCGTCGTCAGGTATCTCTTAAACTATATGTTTTTCTGAAACGTAGAACAACTCGAAATTTTGAATTCCGTAGGTGACAAGAGTGTACAACTGTTGGCACAAACGCCGCCCCGTTACATTCCCTTCTTTCCCGCGCTATAATCATGTGACGAACTTGCATTGCAGACCATTCGTATAACTTGTTCAGCTGCGTATTTACGTATTTATTCAGTCGTATCTTCAAGGTGTTGCATTTTCTCTGTTGGGCAGCACATATTTATTATATTTGTGAAAAATATAACGAACTGATATGTCCTGAATGTATGAAATTGCTTCATTTTCTATTTAGTATTCTTGTTCAAGGATTACAAATGAGGAAATATTTTTTTACACATTTTTTTTTTTTTTTCTAATTTTTTCTGGTTTGCTAAATTTCTGACGATATAAGATGAACAAAGTGTAATGAAATCAAATTTTTCTTTAATTAAAAAAATCTAATTTCGTATCCTTTAAACAAAAAGTTTCATTACTCATAAAATTCCAATTTGCCTCTTATTTTAGAAACTGAACATTTTATATAATAAGTGAAAATAACACACTATTGAATCATCTTTTGAATTGGGTTATGAAACCTTTTTGCCTTTGATGCTTTTTCTTGTTAAATTAGAATTTTTCGACTTGTTTCACTTTTCTTGAGTGTGCGATATTGTATTGAATTTACTGAAATGATATTTTTAACATTATAAATAATAATATTAACAAAATCTGGGGATCTAACAATGGAATTTTAAAAATATTGCAAAAATATATGTATTAAATTAAGATTAATTTGCAAGTGAGGGGCCTGATGGCCGTGGGACTAGCGCTCTGGTGCTCGGGGCCACAGGTTTTGGATTCGACTCATATTTTATAAAGGAGTAGAAATTGTTTTAGATTGGGCATTAATTTGTTCATGAAAACTTTATTACATTTTGTTCACAAGAATTCTGCTAAACATGAATAAGTAAATAACTGTTATTTAAATATGTAAAAGTAATAACTTAAAAGTTTAAATTTTAAATTAAGAATAAGATTTATTATAAGAACATAAAATAATCAAAATTAGTCTAAATATGAAGCATTAGTTTTACCAAAATAATATGATTAATATAATAATAAGATTTTAGCTTAAGTTTAAAGATATCTGTAAGATTTGATTAAAGATTTAAGATTAAATTTATTAATATGATTCTAACATCCTGATTGTGGAAAACACAGAAGGAAAGTATTATTTTCAGTATTTTCTATAAAAGCTTTCCTTTTCAACTTACTAAATTGTTTACCATTTGTTTTTACTAATCATTAGATGCTGGCATACTTAAATGCCTTTCAATAAAATCATGAACTCTTTTAAAAACTTAATGTTATCATTTTAGTTTGTTAAAGAAAGGGGGTCTTTTTTCAAAGAAAAAATTAGCTTATCTTAGAATCTCCTTAGAATATATTTATATATATCTTAGAATATATTTATATATATATATGTGTGTGTGTATATATTCAATATTTCATTAACAAATGCTGAAAAAAATGATTCATCAGTGTTCTATATTAATATTGATAAAAAAAGATCAACAAAATAAATCAGAGATCAATCGATTTGAGCTTAGATAGGAGAGCTCATTTTAGAATTATGATAGTTCAACAATGCTTAACTTTTAGGGAAGGGAAGGTAACTGACCTTTCTTTTTTGTCCTTTTAGCTGACAAACATATAATTATTTCTTATTTTGTTCATCTTTAATTTCACAGATCATTGAAACAAAAGGCAAATATATCTTTGTACTTATTTAAAAAAATGAGTTATTTGATTCAAATAACTTGTTTCTTTATTTCTGAAAATTGAAGAATGAATTAAAGAAATAATATCAATTTTCTGTGTGAATATTTTTAAGGGATTTTTTTAAATTTCAATGAATTAAAGAAAGACTATCCATTTTCTGTTTGACGGTTTTCAAGGATTGTTTTTAATTTCAATTTATATACCATATAGATTTGATTACACTAGTAAGTGATAATATGAAAATATTAACTTTTAAATTTGAGGAGCTGAATTTTATAAAAATTAGAAGAAAAAATATTCATAAATGTTCTCATAGAATAAATAAAAGGCTTTATTATACTACGGAACACATTAAAAATTTAAATACTATATTATGATATTCACTGATTTATTTGTCAACTTTGATAAAATATTTACAAATTAGCTACTAAGTATCCTTAAAACCAAGTATTATTATCACAAAAATCAAATCAAAAATATTATACAAAACGAGAGGCTTGTTATGTATCGAATATAAAAAACAACCAAGAAAATTATTGCTTGGTTTTTTAAGTGCCAAAATTTTTAAAATTTGTACCTATTTTACTCATTTGATAGTTTTCTAAGACCAAGTTAAATCAATCTGTGATCATTATTCGACCTTTTAATTGTAGCTGTACACTTTAAAAACTTTTTCTTCTCCTTAGCCAAATGAGTTGTGGGAGAAATAAAGTGAAAAAAAATAATACATCAAGATACTGGAAAAAAATAATACACCAAGAAAAAAAAAATAATACATCAAAATCATAATATTTAAGTTGATAAAAATTTCTTTTTCCAAATCTATAACGTGATAGGAAATAAAAGTGAAATAAATAATAAGTTGAAAAAAATAATTATTTTCTTCAAAGAAAGTGAAAAAAAAAAAATGTATTAAGGAGTTAATTTAAAAATTAAGAATATTTGATGTACGTTTGGAATATATCAAATATATATTTATTTGATATACTTGGAATTTATCAAATAGTTAGGTTAAATAGTTTTGTATCAGTGCTGTGGTTACTTAATTATAAATCATTAATATTGAAACATTTTGTTCCTCGTCACTTTTTTTCCTTATGATGTTTTTTTCATTCTTAGCATAATGTCCATCAAACTGCTAAGCATTTACATCTTTATTCCACTTAGATGTGTTAAATTAAAAGAAAGAATTAGAAGAGTAATCTCTTAATGGATATCCTCATAAGTAATTGGCTTTCATTTGAAATTCAGAAAATCCCAAATCAGACTAATTATCAATGCGAAATTCTCTATCACAAACATCAACAAGGTCTACATATTTTTCAAAACAGTAGCTACTGAGTACCCAACTTTGAAACCACACCTGTCAATACATTTCAATCAGTATTTGTACCATGAAGTCTCTAATTTGCTATTTCAATAAAAGCATAATTCTGTAAGTTCTCATAGTTTTCCTGTTTTGAGGTCTTTTTATAAAGGTAATTGCCCCACATTTGATTTAAATATGCAAAAAACTCATGCAGTCATCATGTTAAAAGCGAATCATTGTTTCAACAAGCAAATTAGTTTGTTATTTTAATGTACTTTAACCAATTTTTGTCTAGAATTTTCTTATGACACAGCTCTTAGCCTTCAACAATATAAACCAATAAAGACAAATATACAAGAAAGAGGTCTAGATAATTGGCTATGACTGGTCAGCCATAAATTTTATCTCTACAAACTAATTACCTAATTAACTAACTCCCTGGCACCACAGTTCATGTTTTACGATGACAGTCTGTCTATTGGTAAATTCCGAAACAGGAGATGTTTTCTTAGGGTTATCACCCCTACGCCCAACTCTCCACAGTTATATTAGACCAGGACCTACGGTTCAAAGTGGATTCGAACCACTACAAACATCCATGGCACCGCTGAGACTCGAACCCAAAACCTGTGGCACGTAGAGTCAGAGCGCTAGTCAATATTATCTCTGCGACGAAATTTGTTAGTTGTTTCAATAGGAAATTTGTTTAAGAATCTGTTGAGAACTTTATAAAAGAAGGCTGTTAATGAGAAATGTCTTGATATTTTAATGGAATTTTTTTTTATTTACATGGAGAAAACCAGGAGTGGCTGAAATAGCTAACATTTCAATCATTTTAATTGAGTAAAATTTGCAGTCGATCATTTTTAGGGATCCTCTCTTAAGATTTAAAATTCACTATTTATTCATGTCCAATTCAGCCAACTCTTTCAGATAACCAAGCCAAAATATGGTCCTTAAATTTAAGTTAAAAGACTGAAATAAAAAATTAAAACTGTAAATAAATTTTAAGAGATTAAAATATTTAAATAATAATATTGATTATTTAAAAATCACAAGAATTCACATTCAACGGAAGAGGAAGATAATAGTTACATGCAATAAAAATGCAACAGCAACAAGATGTATGATGAATAATAAAACAAGTAATATAAGAAAAAAAAATTTTTAAGTCAATTCCTACTTTTTTTCACTATATTGCAGAAAGTTTTTATAAATAATTTTCATTTATTTTTTTAAGTTTATCTGGCGCCATCTATTGGTAGATGCATGCAACTTAAATCTAAAAAAAAAAAAAAAACTAAAATTAATTAATAAAATTTAATTACTGTATTGATATTCGAAAAACTGTATTAACATCCAGTGTCATCCACTACAAGTTTAAAAAAATGTATTTGAACTCGAGTGGATAAATAAAAAGTATTTTATTAAATATAAAAATTTGAACAAGATATATATAGGAAGAGTGTGAGCTAATAAAAGGAATTGAAATAAATGAAATTTTTTTGGTACGACAAATGGAAATGTTTATATTGCTATGAATGAAAATGAAAGAAGAGATTATCTGAGTTGATTTAAAATCAGTGATAAAATACTTCATAAATTTTCTTAAGGTTTTTAAAAGAAACACAGATTACTGATATAAAATTAAAAAAAAAAAAAAAGCAGGTTAAAGAAGAAAAATAACAGCAAATTAAAATATCTTTAACCACTCAAAACAGTTTATGAAAAGCAAAAATATTTGTTAAGCCCATTTTATAATTTCTCTGATTGCGATTTTAATTCCAATCTAATCAGAAAATCCCAAAGTAGATCTAATTAAGAATTTTCAGACAATCACCAACTAAAACAAAATTATAAACATGCTAGTAGACTATAAAAAGATTGGCTGTCATTCGGAACGAAATCTTTTACTCTGTCCGAAAATTCCTTAGCATTTTGTTACCCAAAATCTGAGCCAAAATGGGAACGGAAAATGTTTTTAAAAAGAATAAAAATAAAGCAAAAAAAGAATGAAATAGAGGATCGAGGCTTTAATCTGTAATGCACGTTGTTGTACGTTGAAATGTTTATATTGATATGAATAAAAATTAAATATCTAGGTTGATTTAAAATCAATGGTAAAACACTTTCTTAAAAAAATTTCCTTAAGGTTGCTGAGAAAGAAACACATATTACCGATTCAAAATAATAAAAAAAAAAAAATAATAATAAATCTATTAAAGAAGAAAAATACAGAATTAAGTAAGTATTAAAATATCTCTAGTCACTCAAAATAGTTTATGAAAAGTATTCATTAAGTCGATTTTACAATTTCTTTGAATGCGATTTTAATTCCATCTAATCAGTAAATCGCAAAGTAGATCTAATTTGAGAATTTTTAAAAAACCACCAACTAAAACAAAATTATAAACATACTATAGACGATAAAAAGATTAGTTGTCATTTGAACGAAATCTTTTCCCCTCTGTCCGAAAATTCTTTAGCCTTTTTGTTACCCAAAATTTGAGTCAAAAGGAACGGAAATGTTTGGAAAAGAATAAAAATAAACAAAAAAGAATAAAAAAAAATGAAATAAAGGATCGAGGCTTTAATCTGTAATGCACATTGCTGTACGTTGAAATGTTTATATTGATATGAATAAAAACTAAATATCTTGGTTGATTTAAAATCAATGGTAAAATACTGACTTCATAAATTTTCTTAAGGTTGTTGAGAAAGAAATACATATCACCGATTCAAAATAAAAAAAAATCTATTAAAGAAGAAAAATACAGAATCAAGTAAGTATTCGAACATCTCTAGTCACTCAAAACAGTTTATGAAAAGTATTCGTTAAGCCCATTTTACAATTTCTCTGATTGCAATTTTAATTCCAATCAAGTCAGAAAATCACAAAATTGATCTAATTAAGAGTATTTAGAAAATCACCAATTAAAACAAAATTACAAACATACTAGTAGACTATAAAAAAGATTGGCTGTCATTGGAACGAAACCTTTTCCACTGTGTTCGAAAATTCCTTAGCATTTTGTTTCCCAAAATCTGAGTCAAAAGGGAACCCGAAAATGTTTGGAAAAAGAATTAAAAAAAAAAATAAATAAAGCGTCGAAAAGCTTTAATCTATAATGCTTTTACTGAGCTATAGCTATTAAAAGAAAAAAAAAAAAAAAAAATAACAGCAAATTAAAATATCTTTAGCCACTCAAAACAGTCTATGAAAAGTATTCATTAAGTCCATTTTACAATTTCTCTGATTGCAATTCTAATTCCATCTAGTTAGAAAACCGCAAAGTAGATCTAATTGAGAATTTTTAGAGAATCACCAACTAAAAACAAAATTATAAACATACTATAGACTATAAAAGATTGGTTGTCATTTGGAACGAAACCTTTCTTCCACTCTGTCCGAAAATTCCTTAGCATTTTGTTACCCAAAAGGGAATGAAAAATGTTTGGAAAAAGAATAAAAATAAAGCAAAAAAGAATGAAATAAAGGATCGAGGCTTTAATCTGTAATGCTTTTACCATGGTGCCTCTTCTGCCATGGTTGCCGCCCCAGAGCTATGCGAGTTGAGAGAAAGACCCTGAAGCTGCGAGAAATGGTAAATATTTCATGAACTCAACACAGCATTCGGTTCTAGAGAAAAGAGAGGGATGGGGGAAGGGGTGCTCGAACACTTTCCACCCTCCCCCTACACCCCTTGACGAGTGCTGGAGTGTCGTGTGCAGGTGACACCGGCTTTTGTCTCCGCTGATTGGCTCGCTGAACTCTCGGGTTTGTATTCTGTACGTTCCGTGTTCATTTCGTCTAAGGACATCTACAGCTGTCCTCCGCTAGATGGGGTTTGGAGAGGGGGAGGAACGCACCCTTCCACCCGCTCTCCACTCCCACCATCCATCTACACGACGCGTACCTTCTGGAGTAAAAATGCATAAAGAAAGAATAAAGAAGGGCTGAAAAGACAGAGAATAAAAATGAAGGAGAGGGAAAAAAAAAAAGAATATATATATATATATATAAAAGGGAAAAATAAAGAAATTTTTTTCCCCCGTTGCTCTGCCTTCTTTGCATGAATAATATCGTCTCTGGACCTATATCCGAGATAGGTCTGTCTGTTTTTCTTTTTGCAATAATGTGGTGGTGGTGGAAACAAAAAAAAAAAAGGGATAAATATGTGCCGTAAAGGAGGTACAGAAGAATAAGAAGAGGTTCTCTTAAGAAGAGAGCCAAAAAGAGATGAAATGAACAACAGCAACCAAAGGAAAAAAAAAAAAAATAATATGGAAGAATCTTGTATTTCATATTTTAAGCAAAAGAACACCATAGCTTGTCATTGTTTTTGACACGTTCTAGCTCGAAACTGGAACGTGGTTGTATAGTAAGAAAGGAAATGAAGAAGCCAGAGAGAAGAAACTTTAACTCGCGTTCGCTTGTTTTGGTTTTTATTTATTTCGGCGAATTCATAATTCATGCTGTTATTTTTTCCCTGGGTTTTGTTGGTATCAAGTGTTTTTAAATGGGAGAACGTGACTCTTCTTTTTCAGAAATGTTTAAACTAAAATAGTTTTCGTGTCGACAGGATTTCGTCCCTTTTTTGAAATACAGTTTTTCTTCTTTTACTTTTATTTATTTATATATAATAATGATGAATTATTATGAAATTCCGCGTGATAATATAATTGCCTCGTTCCAGTTTCTTTAAAATAAACTAATATGATTGAGCAAGTATTTGTATAATCTGGGGAATGTGAAACTCCGTGTTTTTTAACTTCATAAATTATTTTATGAACTTCAGTAATGGTTTGAAATATTTATAGTTTTTGCTTATTTGTAATTTATCTAATATTTAATAGAATTTTCTAAATTACTTAAACTTTTAAAGGATACTTAAATTGCTTAAATAAGCCCAATGAATTAGGAAGTAATGTATCGCTATATTATATAGTGCCCGACTCGTGGCTGAGTGGCGACGTGAGCATTTAGGCTGAGGTTCAATCCTCTAGCGGCTTTGTTGTAGACATTGCTTAAAAAAAACGAAGAGACTCGATGGCGTTTGCGATGTTCAGCATCTTAACTCGTTTAACTTAAACTTAACTTACTTTCTTTATTTTTGTAACTTTAACTTAATAACATAAATTTTTCTTTTTATCTACTTTCAAGATGTAAATTCAATATTGTAATTTTACATTATTAATGATTATGTGGAAGTTTTCGGGGGGTATATTTAAAAACAGGTACGTCCTTTTCCGTTTTCCATTTATCGGACTACCTTGTGGGAATTTTCTGGGTTTTCTCCCATACGATATGTAAATGCTGGGGAGTTTCCTCTAAAATCACTGCCTTCCTTCTTCAGCAACTCGGAACCAAGTCAGACTTCTACCTACGGGTGCTCCATCGCAACAGAAGCTTCCCCCACACTTTTCTCCATTCATGAGACCACACGAGCTCTTGGACTTAGTTTAGATGTTGCTGTCTACCAAGTGGAATAAAATTATATACATATATAGTGTATAGCTCTGTGTATAGTATTGAATATTAAATTTTATATGTGATTTGTGTTGTATAGTTGAGACAACATATTGTTCAATACATCTCCATAGCTTTTCAAAAGAAAGATATTTTTAATGTAATGAAGTTATTCTGAATTTTTCTATTTTTTTTTTGTATCGGAAAAAAAAAAAAAAAAAAAGATTTCAAAGATAAACGTTTTGAAAATAAAAAAAACTTAAATAAAGGTTCAAAATGATCCAAGACAATTGCTTTATCAAAGAAAAAGTAATTTATTCAATTAAAGTAATTAATCAAAATTGTTTCAAATTATATATTTTCAAAGCAAGAAGACATACCTGATATTTCCGAATATAAACCGATCCGTATATAAGCCGAGACTGCTCCTTATTATATAACAGCTTCTATCGTCGAATTCTTTCTTCAAAAATATTAAAGTTCAAAACCTGTAAATAAGCCGAGATAAAAAAAAAAAAATGTGCACGGAGAAGACATAAATAATAGTACGGAAAGTATTGAAAGAGATGATGATATGCATTTAGATTCCAATGAGTGAAGGTGAATTTGACGAACTATTCAAAAATTCCTATTTTGACACAAACTTTGAAAGATTTATGATTTTTTTCTTGCATAAAAATTGCATTCAAAATATACAAACTGCAAGTTACAATGAGTGATATTGTAACTTGCAGTTAGTTATAATAGATCCTTGTCTATTGTTATTTTTTGTGCTAATTATTTACAGTATTCTGTTCTCAATTCTGGTGTACGTTTTGGCACTTTTCCGTTAGCCGGGTGCAAATTTCGCCAACTTTGCAAATCAAATTTCGCAATGTTTTTATTTTTTTTTCGTTTTGTCGGTGACGCAAAAACCAGATTTTAAATAATTTCGAAAATAAAATAACTCATTTTAATAAAACAAATAATCTCCTTTTACATGAAATTTTTTTCATAAATTTGAGAAGTATAAACTCAAGAAATAAAAATTTGTTATATTTATCGATATACTAAGTACTGTTTTGGCGAGATTATTGAATCCAAGCTCCCTCCCTCCCATCCAGTAGTTTTTAGTTTTAGAACCTTTTAAAAGTTCTAAAAATGTTCTATACATGAAATTATATAACTTTTTAACAGAGTATTTCTGAAAAAAAAAAAATCATAAGCCCTTTGTAAGAGCACACAATAAAACCCATCCTAGAAAATATCTTTGAAACAAAAGGACATATATTTAGAATCATTTGTAATTGTTTCCATTTCTCAAAGTGCAAATATCATTTTATGGAGATTCTGGCTTTTAAATATGAATGTATAAATAAATCAAATGCAACAGTTTTGAAGAATAAGATTGTAAAATATGTGAAATACTGGTTCCCGATTTCGTAGCGTAAATATTTTTAGCACGTGTTCAGATGGTTTCATTGACTTTTTAAGCATTTATTGATTTGTATACTACAGACACTCGATTTAATATAGGATGATTAAAAAGGTTGTCTTAATACCAGACGCAACAACGTTAAGAAAATATTTGAACACGATATACTAAAAAAAACATACTGTCCAAAAAAAAAAAATATACTACGATAAACTGTCCAAAAGTAAGACCAATTTTCAATTTAAAATTACCGGGACTTATGGAATTTCAATTTTTTTCTTTTTTTCCTGACATCTATGTGAAATTTGACATCAAAATATTCCTTAGTGTTTGAGTTACGCTTGGCTTTGTCAGACGCTAAAACTGATTCCGGCGATTTTTGAAATGTCTGAATAATTGAGTAAAGAACTTGCATTCAATTTTGTTTGCGGAAACGTATAGAATATTGCAGAAGATATTCGGTGAGCATTCCTATATCGGAAAGAAATATTTAAAAATGGTATAGACAGTTCAAAGAAGGCAAAGAACGCGTTGAAGACGAAGAGCTCTCTGGTCGACCATCAACCTCAACCAACGAAGGTTATGTCCAAAAATTAAAGATTTGGTGCTTGCAAACCGTCGATTTACAATTGCCTTTCTGATAATTTTGGAATTTTAAAAGGATCGGTAATTCCATTTTGGGCCTCAAACGCAACAAATCTCGAACGGTATCGAAAACGCTGAATGCTCCAGCTCACACTGTATTGATTCTTCGTGACTTTTTCCGCTAAAAATGAAAACCATATCGTTCCACAACCCCCGTATTCACACCGTGCGACTTCTGTCTATTCCCTAAACTCAAAAGACCACTCCGGGGAAACCGTTTTGAGTCGATTGAAGAGATTCAACATGAATCGGCGCGCGCTTTGATGGGCATCCCTGCCGATGACTTTTAGCATGCATTGAGGATTGGAAAAAAAGTTGGCATAAGTGCATTGTGTCCGGAGGGGATTACTTTGAAGACGATGAAATAAATTTGGAAGAATAAATAAAGAGTTTTGAAAAAAAAAAAATAATTGGCCTTACTTTTTGAGCACAATAGTAGAAGGAAGAACAAGGTTTTGTTTGCATTTTTTATAACTATTGTATCCCAACCAGCGAACTGAAAAGGAGCACTGAGCATGATAGATTATCTACATCAGTGACTCTGAGCATGCTTCACTATGCATGAAAAAGAATACCACCTGGATACTGTCAATGTGATCAAGGAAATTATATTTAAAGTATGATCACCAAACTATGATCTTTGAACTAACATCTAATATTTTGAACTCGATAAACTAACGTTACAAGGGAATTTCCAATCTTCTCCTGTAAGTTAATAAATACTTAGAAGCGTGACTAAAAACTGAAACCAGTACGAATTATAATTCAATTGTCACTTGAAAAACGAACCGTCAGAGTTTTGATTCCCATTCAAACTGCAATAAGCTGGTTTAATGTGCGGTGCTCAGAACTTTCATACGTTAATGTGGACACGGGTTTATGTGTTCTATTTTATGCATAGTAGAAAATAGAAATCCTTCTAAATTATTACTTTAACTTTAAATAACTTTTTAATGTAGAAGACTTCTTCAATTTGTTGGTCTAAGTTGAAATAATTTATGGAATGTATCCAAAGTTTCCTTTCCTTTTAATTTCTTATTTTTAGCATGCTATGAATGCGGTAAAGTTTTATCCATTTACAGAGGAAACACCCATGTGTTTGAGGAAAAAAAATGGCTTACATTAGTAAGAATAATTTGAGACTAATTATACTGGTGATTTAAATGTGTATTAATATATTTAATAATTCAAAATTAGGTTTTTTGAATTTTGAGTTTTTAGCACTTTAAGAAGCATCAATCTATTTATAAAAAACCTCGGGATTTCCGTTAATATAAGCAAACTTACACATTTTCTTTTTTGTTAGCCAATTAATACTTCAAAATAGGCAATGTTTAAATCAAACTTTTTTTTTTTTTGGTAGAGATAAATACTGTGTTATTTTTATAAAAAGATGTTAGAAAATTAAAGACGCTTGGATTAAAATTACAAATTATCTATAAACTAAACCTTTCTTCAAAGACTATACATGCATTACAATGATTAGATTTCTTAAAATCTCGTCAATAATTCATTCATAAGCAAAGAAAGGAATTAAATTATTATGTAGACATATAAGTTACGACTCTCACCGAGAGAAAGCACAGTGCAACCTGCGCTCCAACTGAGAAACGTTTAACTTATAGTCTGTTAGGAGTCAGGAAATATATTTAGCACATCCAAACGCATAAATTGCCTACAGGCTCTCACCCAGAATTGAAGTATATTTCGTGCAACTTGCGCGTTGCCGAGTTTCGGGTTTTCGGCTTAGAAGTGGAGTCCTTCCACGAATAATTAATAAATATATCATTGTTATTTGCCTTTAAATGTATAATTATCTATTATTATATGTCTTTAAATGTATAATTATCTATTATTATCTGTCTTTAAATGTGTTAAATGCTGATAATGTTAATTAAAATCTGTTTGTGTGTATGTCAATAAAGTTGTGAATTCTCCAACTTGTGTCTCATGTATCTCAACCCAACCACATCCAGTTACAATCTGGTTGTCCAGCTGGCACGCTACAAAATATAATTTATAAGAGTAACTAAGCAGTGGACATAAAAAAAAAAAAAAAATCAAACAAAAATAAAAAATTATATATATATATATATAATTTTTTATTTTTATATTTTTCAAAATACGGGAAACTTTCAAGTTTCGTGATCTTTTTGATGTTATATACTTTTAAAATTCTTGATGCTTATTTTGAAATTTCATTTCCATCAATCTTTATATTAATTTTTAAATGGAAACGTTGCATTTTATTGAAAATTTACATTGAAATAAAAAAAATCGATAAAAACAGATTTTTAATTAAAAAGTAGAAAAAAACTTCTATCATTGCCAGTATGTTTTTATTTCATCTATGTGGTCATTTTTTGTGGACTTATTAGTTTTATAATGAAGATTATTTAATAAAAACAGATTTTCTGAAATAAATCATGAGTAAAAGGATGCAATAATTATGATTTATAACGTTTTCGTATGAATTGCTGTTGAAAAGGTGTTACTAAAAAAAAACACATATTTTAAGAGTGTTATGTTTCACACATTTAAAAATATTTTTTTAAAAATCTTTTATAACCCATAGAATCCTGGAGAAGGATTTAAGTCGAGTAAAAAATATAAGCATTATTTTAACTGAATGTTTTGTGACTGCCAAAAACATTCTTACACAATAATACGAGCTTACTAGTATATTACTATAATCACGGACTGGTTGTATCTCATGGAAAAAAAAAATCCTGGTCCAGGAAATCCTCCAGTGCAGCAACAAGCTCGTTAATAGTTTTTATTCTTATTAGCAACAAATACAAGAGTCTCGCCGGTTTACTCTAAAAGAATTACAAACGCATATCACGCAATTCTGAAATTCATGGTTATCATCAACACAAAGAATTCCCCCTCCAATACTCACGAGGTGATACCTGTAAAAAATAAGTAAAGAAATAAAGCAACTTCGCTTTTCTAGAAGCCGTTGACTAAGATTGAATGGGTGCTTTGTGACCTCAAAAAGAATCTTTATTTCTTTTTCTTTTTCTTTTCTTTCTATCTTTCTTTCTTTCTTTTTTTTTTTCTTCTTTCCGTTTCTTCCATTAGACAGATAAATTACCACTGTTCTAGGTTTTTCATTAAAGACTTGACTAGGGGCGTGAACGCTGTTGTAAAAACACTGATACAGGAATTCCTTGGTTTGCTTGCTTTTATTGATTTACCAGTTATGGTATTTTTTTTTTCGTCCTTTTTATATCTACTTGTGGTTTTTTGTCTTGTATAGAAACATCTTCTATTTAGTGATTTAATTGTTAAAGTCTGACTAATTCTGTTGAGTAAAAGATTCTTAAAATCTGTTTGCAATTTTGGGTTAAGGTAAAAAAAAGTCAAGTCTTTTCATACTTCATGATCTAATGTTGAAATCAGTATTTTTGCTAGTAGCTTAAAACTGAAGAGTTAAAAAAGAAGACGTTTATAGGTTTTTTTAAAATGCTGATGTATTTTTGTATGCTGATGTATATGATTTTATGTATTTCGAGTAAGTCAAATCGGCAATCTGTATTCCAGTTTGGTCAACCACATGTCACAGTCATGAACAGTGGGGAAATACTTTACAATGCAGCAAAAAGTGAGAAAGTTGAAAGATAAAAGATGGTAAACATTTTAGTTCCATTGTTGACGGAATCATATTGCAAAGAACTTAATGAATAATTCTGGCCTCAATGGAGGATATACATTCCTCCATGTCACAAAAGTACACGCATTACCTGCATTGTAGATAAGATTTGTATTTCAAAAATATTTGAAATGCAAATATTACAAATCACTTAAATTTTTTGTACTTAAAAAATTCAAAATTTTAAATTTTAAAAATTTTAATTTAAAACGCCAATATTAAGTTTAATTTTATAAATAACTTCCTTTATGCAATTTTTCAGTTTGTATATTGCATTTTTTGTACTTTAATTAAAGCAATATTCGTTATAATGACTGAAATTATCCTTATTACGAAGCCTATAAATAAAAAAAAAAAAAGAAGCAGAAAATATCTTGTAGACGATGCCGGTTTGGTTTGGTTTGCCAGTCTTTTTTTGCAAACTTGGGGATAATTAGATAAGACTAACAGTTTAACGTAGATTTCTAACAAGTAACAAACATCCTCCTCCAGGATTCGAACGTGATGTCTGTCGTACCAAAGACTAGAGCTCTAGCCAATTGCGTCGATGCCAGAGGAAAGTTACCAGGAACCGTGCACAAAATTGCAACTGGTACACTTTTTCAAAAAAATCTACGTGTTTTCGTATACATTTTAATGCTTCATCAAAATGTATGCCAGAAAAAGAAAATACACCAGAAAATGTTTATAATAGATTTACTTTCTGAACCTTGGCAGAACTAAACTAAAAATACCATAATCTTATCATTTAGACTGTTACATAAACCGTTCTTTTAAGCATACTTACTGCCAAATCAACCTTCTCAACTATACTAATTACCTTTCATTGGCCTTGCTTATCATATATACATTTTTTTATAACATTTTATCTTATAATTAGTAAAATAAATAATGCTATAAAATGCTATATATATATATATATAATATTAATGATTTTTACTTCAAATTAAAACGAATTTGTGAACATTATTTTAAATACTTTTTTTCATTTCGAATTTTGCTTTCGAATTTATTTTTAGAGAATAATTGATTAAATTATAGAATAACTGAAAATCATCTTGGGAAAAAAATTAGAAATTTCTTTTATGAAAGAATAATGTTAGGTTCATAAAACATAAGAAAAAAAAACATTTTATAGAATCGTCCTTGTCAGTTTCTTTGTCTGGCATTGCATTTCTTAGAATTAAGGATTCAAAAGGATTTTATGTAACTTTTTTATGTTAAAAAATGCTTTGAAAATCTACTTATTCTATTCTTTAATGTATTTAAAAACTCAGATCGACTAGGTTTACATACCAGAGTTTAAATGAAATAAAAATTTTGGCTTTTATGTTAATTTAAATACTTCCATTTCTTATTGTTATCGAAATATATGGGGAATCTCTTGATTTTTATTATAAATTTTTATTTTTGATAAAAATAAAGCGAAATTAAAAAAATTATTCATTTTTCAGTCATGTTGTTATATGTTGTTACTTATCCCACTTGGTAGATATCTAATCTAGACCAAGCCCATGAACCCAATCAGTTTTCAGTCATCGATATTGATTATCAAACATTTGGAAGATTGTTAAAAATGTTATTCTTATTAAAAGAAATTTTTTTAAAATGTTTTAAAGAATTTTATTTTTTTAGTTAAATTTATTTTAAATCAAATAAAAAAGTATTTTAAATTAAATAAATATATATTTAACGCAGAAATTTTTGCATTTAGAATACAAAACGGCACCTATTCTCTTGGAAAATAATAATAAAATTATAATGCTTACGATTCTACAGTTTGGGCTACTAAACTTCTTGACTACTTTAAATATCACTTATGCAATTAATATTTTTGGAGTAGTACAAAGGACTATTGCAATTGAACAACTTTCAAAGGTGAAGAAATTCTGAAAACTTCAAGGACGGTCGCTACAATGCTTAACTGTCAATTCCAGTTACATCATCAGCGAGTCTACTCGCTTTTGAAACCACTAATTGTAGTGAACTCCAGCAACGGGAATACCTTTCGTCCTACTGCGCTAGATAATACTCATTACTTCTCGGTGGTATTTTTTAATTGCACAATATTAGGATAACTAGAAGGCTGATATTATTAAATTAAAAATATTTTTAGAATAGTTTTTGAACAATCCTTCAAAATTCCTTACTAAAGTTTACTTCAAGAAAGGAATCTTTTTTGTTATTTTTAAGAATTTTGATTGTTGATAAATTGTTAAAATTTCATCTGCAAAAAGAAAATAAAAGGAATACAGATGCTTACAATTCTTAATAAATGCCAAACTGCAGGACATTTGGCAATAATTAAATGATAATTAGGAATTAATATCAGATTTTTAAGATATTAAATTTACAAGCTTAAAAATACCAAAGCCTAATGATTTTCAGTAAAAATAAATTTTGTTTAGGAAAATAGTTTTGGAATTAGAAGTTTATTTTCAATTGTTAGTACAAAGTCTGTCCTCCCAATTTAAAATAAGAAAAACGAGCCTTTTTTTTGTAAAGAGAAAGTCAAAAAGTTTTTCACAATTATTCATGAGAGTTTTGTCATTATGCTATTGTAATGCTATACAAATATATGTGTGATTTTTGTAATTGCTTGTGCGATTAAAATGAAAAAAGATTTGACTTGAAAATTACTGTTATGTTTAAACAGTATTATTACTATATTTTTAAATTTAATTCAGGAAATTATTTTCCGAAATTCTGTGTCCATTTTAGGCTTTTTAAAGGTGTACTTTTTTTTTACAAAGACATTAATATTACTATAAAAATTGCAATAGCCCATGTTTCAGTGAATAAGTTTTTGTCCATTTCTTGTAAGAAACAGTAATTAATCAATTTTTTACAAACTTTTGACCCTTTGCTTCTCAAAACTTGCTTTGACGTTGGTTTTTCTTGAACTTAACCGCATAATTATTCACCAAGGTTAGGTGTAGGTCAAACGTGGGTCTAGTGTATTACACATAACTCTTAGAAATTTCGCTATCTGTGGTTTTTGTATTTCTTTTTCGGATTGTCAGAAATCCAATTTACATTGTCTTCTAGGGCCAAATTTTCAATGCCACTCTATGGTTAATGATTACCACCCCAATATAAAAAAAAAAACTAGATACATATTTCAGATAATAATAATAATAAAAAAATTAGTAAACCCAAGCACAATATCCTACAGGGCGTACACCATACTTCAGAAGCTTATTTCGCAAAGTGTTATCACAAATCCTGAGTTATTAACATGGAAAAAACAAAAACTCTAGGATGTGCCACAACACACCCTGAGACGGTATTTAGTGACTGGAGAAGCTAGTGCAAAACGCACTTGGAGAAAATTAAATTCCTCAAGATGGAACCGACCAAACCCTGCCATGATACCAGAAGAAAAAAAAAAAAAAAAATGACCTCACCCATTTCTTCAAATTCGTGTAAATTATCCGATAAAGCGATTTTATAGTGCACACGCCGAATATCCACGGTACGATGGAACCCACCTGTTGGTTGCTAAGGTTGGGTACTGCATATAAGAACCGCCTACTATTAAGAAAAAATACACCTTGGCATCTCTCGCCAGCGAATGATTAGTGGATGTTTCAGGGTCGCTCTTGATGGCAGGGGGAAAGAAATAAAAGGAAACAAAAGCAACGCTGGAAGAAGTTAAATAATGAAACTGGGTAGGGGAAACTGGTCTTCATTACATAAGGAGGCGTAGCTAAACCGTGCCCACACGTAATAAGCTATGGGTTGGTAAAAATGTGGGAATTCGGGGAGGTGGAATGAAGGTGGATTCGGCATTGTGGTTAGGGAATCTTTTTCGGAAAGGGGCAAAGGGTCTTGCCTGATAAGAATGAAGAACGGAATTTCCATGGTATAGACTCGTGCTTTTTGCATTGTTTGTTTACCCGTGGAGAGGTTTTTATGCATGCAATGTACAATGGTGGTCTTTCAGTTAAAACCTATATCCGTCTGTAATCTGCAGCAAAGTCGGCGAGCATTTCAGTTGTATTTCAATTTATTTTATTGATTAAAATTAAATTTATTTGATTGAAATGAAAAGTTGCTATTGATTCTAGGCAGGATTAAAATATGCAACGGTGAACTTGCAATTAAATACCCTTTACCCGTGGAGAGGTTTTCATGCTGAGCTTTTTGCATGCAATGTGCAATGGTGGTCTTTCAGTTAAACCTTCTGTAATCTGAAAAGTCGACCAGCAATTCAGTTCCATCTCCATTTATTGTATTGATTAAAAATAAAATTCATTTAATTGAAATGAAAAGTTGATATGGATTCAAGGCATGATTGGAATGTGCAATGATTAACTTTTAATTAAACGTCTCTTTTATTAAGGATGAACTTCAGTTTAATTCGTTTTCTTTAAGTCGATGATAATTTCTTTAACCGAAGATTTGAATTTAGGGAATCTTTTCGGAAAGGGGCAAAGGGTCTTGCCTGATAAGAATGAAGAACGAAATTTTCATTGATGGACTCGTGCTTTTGCATTGTGTTGTTTACTCGTGGAAATGTTTCCATGCTTAGCTTTTGCATGCAATGTACAATGGTGATCTTTCAGTTAAACTGTCTGTAATCTACAGCAAGTGGTCGAGCATTTCAGTTCTATCTCAATTTATTTTATTGATTAAAAATTAAATTTATTTAATTGAAGTTGGTATTGATTATAGGCAAGGTAGAGATATGCAATAATAAATTTTCAATTAAAGCCTCTTTAATTAAATATGAACTTTTAATTTAACTTTTTCCGTGGGTCGACGATCATTTCTTTATTAGAAATTTGTAAAATTATCCACCAAAAATATTATTATTTAAATTAAATGAAAATCTGGGTTTGATTTCAGGTCAGGTTGCTATGGTAACCTTTCAGTCAAATTTTACCCGTCTCCAGTCCATCTGCCATAAAAATACAATCAATCGTTTAATAGAGATTTTTAAAAATATGCATCAAAAGCGTAATTAGCTGCGGGGAATGAAAATCTGCCATTGCTTGTAGGACAAGCCGAAATATGCAATTGAATTTATGTCCACCTCCGGCCCTATTTAACATAAATGATTAGTTCAATTCAAATATGATTTATTAAAAATATCTATCGAAAACATAACTGTTTGCAAAGGACATAAAATGCATTGTATGAAATGGGGGTAATATTCATCCATATATTCGTTTTATACCTTCTTCTGATGCTTATTTATTTTTCTGGGCATTTTTATTTTGTATATATAATTTAACGATAAAGAAACAGTAAGACAACTGACAAACACTCACAAGTAATTATTTTATATATAAAAAAATAATAGAAACTTATTTTTGCACTTACATATTTATTGAAGCTATTAATTATTTACTTTTTCAAACAAGAGTAAAACTGTATTAAATGTACCAAAATATTTTTGAATTTTCTTTATTGTTTATTGAAATGGCTATGCATACTATTTTGTATTCTCTAAAATTGCTGACCTTAAATTAGTAAGTTTTTAATAAAAATGGTATTTCAGGTTTCAAGAAGATATGTCTAATTGGGTCTACAAATACATTCCTTTAAACAAATTTGCAGGGCATGAATTATTACAAATCTAAAATTGGCAATTCAAATCTAAAATTGGCAATTCAAATTTCTTTTTTTATTCTAATGGATTGACTTAAACTAGTTTAGCTGCATTAGAGATTGATTCTCTTTAAAGATTTTAATTATATTATATTTTATTATAATATAATTAAAATTACATATAAAAAATATAATATAATTAAAATAATATAATTGCTATTAATATGTGATTTGCTATTAATATGTGATTTGCTGGCTATAATAATATAATATAATTGATTTTTATTATATTTTTAAAGCAGGGGCTATTTCGGATATTGATTTATTAGAACATGTTGCATGTTCTTCTGATATTTTAACTATTGCTTTTGTTCTCCTGGGAGACATGACTTATACCCACACCATTTTAGTCACAATACTCATTGACATAGCGAAATAAAATAAGCCATAAAGGTACCAAAGTCCTGAAGTATTCCTCTCTGATCAGATTCCTCAACCAAAATAAATTCTCCTTTTATTATGAGACAGTGGTAAAAGTTTGCCAGACTTCGAGACTTTTCTTGTGGTGATTATTAATGACTTAATATCAAAAAAAAAAAAAAAAATTGTAGCATATATTTAGATAGTTATTAATTTACGACCAATTTGACTTTTAACTGTGAGATGATGAAACATTATTCCAGTAACTGAAATCCCACAAAATTGTTGGATTAACTACTATTAGATGCCCACATTGATTAATATAATTAACGTACATGAAATATTTCAACAAAACTGGTAAATAAAATTATTACAAATCTCTATCACACTTTTTAAAAAGTGTTTATAATTTAACATGATATAATAGAGAAGGAAAGATATATTCTTAAATTTAGAATCAATATCACAAACCAATTTATTATCAAAATTGAAAATATTATTGCACCTTTGTGTCATAATGTAATACTTAATTGACGAACATATTAACAACAAAAACTATGTATTATTTTAAATTAAAATAAAAAAAAAAAAAACTAAACGTAAAATAATCATTTTATAAATAGTTTTGAAAAAATATTATTTTCCATGTATGTATAGAAAATAAGAAATTGTTTTGGTTATTATAACAATTTTTTTTTTTTATATTTTAAAAATAAAATATAAAAAATATTTTTTACTCCGCATTGGTAAAAGCTTCTAATTTTCACATCTCTCATATAATATTTCGCTAACATATGAATATTTGAAGTTGTTAATTGAAATATTTTTTATTACTTATATTTAAAAATAAATTAAATATAAATTTCACATTTCATAAATTAAACTTTGTTTTTGACTTAATTTTTGCATCTTTTAAGCAAAGAATTTTCTTGAACAACTATAACTTACATTAACGATCAATAATGCATTTTAGAAGTTAACTTTCCGGCATTGTTTAGGCATTTGTAACAAAAACATTTTTACAGATTAGTCATAATGATATACAAAAAGTGCACTTTCTTTTCTAGTGAGAAAATATTTTTATATTTTTGTCCTTAATATTACTCTGGAAACATTTGATTTAATTATTTTATTCTTTGTTATTTATAATTGAAAACATGATTTAAATTTTATGGAAGTGATATGTTCTTCACTGTTAACTTAGCTGAGAAATTTATTTCAAATCTCGTCTATTTTCTCATTTTAAAACCATGCATTTATTTTTCATTTTTTATTTATTTATTATTTACACAGAAGTTTATAAACAAATTTATGAAATTATTGTGTTTTAATGAGTACCATTTAATGAAAATATAGAGAATAATTTTTAAGTTACGTAAAAAATAAACAATAACTTTCTCCCACTAACTGTGGAACAAATAAATATTTTCAAAATCATAAACGTTTTCCGTTTCACAAACACAATTTCTATTTAAAATTATGTTTTTGAAAGCAAAATTCCTCAACTTAACTACTTTTTTTCTTTCAGAAAACTAATTTTAAATTAAGCAAATGTTTTTAAAATGTATGTAAACTTTAAAACTACATGAAGAAATAACTTCTCATCTCATTATTTGCTGCTGAATAAATAGACGGCATATATAGTTTTATGCAAATAAACGAAATAAAATAATTTTAAGAGAAATTCGTACCTGTCTTCATGTAGATATTTTTAACGCAGACGAAATTGAAAAATAAAAAAAAAAATGCACGGTGCAAAATATTTTGCAGATATCTGCAAAACATTTTCCACCAGTTAATTAATTTTTCAGTTAATTTGTGGTATTTTTCTTTATTGAAGAACTTTTCACTTTTAGAAGAAAAAGTGAAAACTTTTTGCTTTATAAGCACTGAAGAACTTTTAAAAAGTGTTGAAACCAAATATTGGATGTTTTTCACTTAATATGGTTTATTTTTAATACTTCCTTAAAAATATAACTTTTCCATTTTAGAAAAAATAATGAACAAAAATTAATGTATTTTCATTAAAATAATTGCAATATTTGAATTTTTAATCGTCGTTTGAAGATAGTGACACGTTTTAGAATAAAATCTTTCTAAAAATTTATATATTTTGAAAATGTATTTACAAAATAATTTTAAAGCAAAGTGCATTCTATTATTTAGAGATAGAGATGCACATTCTCTATTAGAAAGTTATTTTGTAAAATGTATAATATAATAATTTATAATTATTTTTGAATATATTTCTCGATTGATGTTTTTCTAGTTTGAAGTTAGATAGGATAGATTTAATTGAGAATGAACTGATAGAATAAATTCCACTGCTTATCAAAATCGTTGTATGGTGATTTCTTGATTGATTAAAAATCGTATTAAGAATTGGAGCAGTAGTTATTGTTTAAAACTTTTTGCTGAAATCTTCACTGAAATTTAATGACTATCAAACCTAAAATATTAATATTATTTTGATAGATATTTCTGATATATTTCAAAGAAAACAAATACGCATTTAGAAAACTAAAACTTTACTTTATTAGAACTTTACTAAAATAGCTTTGTGCAGAATAGATTACACATAAAAAATTCATGAACTTTTCCACGATTATCTAGAAATATATATAATGCTATTAGCTAACTGCCTGGCACTACACAGCCCATGATGGGCCAAGGCCGTCTAACAAATTTTGAGACAGGAAACGGTTTATTTTTGCAGGGTAGGGTTGGCAGCCCTACACCCAACGGTCATATTAGTCCGGGACATATGATTAAAGGGGATTCGAACCACTACAGTCCTCCATTACACAGCCGGGACACGAACCCGAAACATGTGGCAACGAGCCCCAGTCACTCCGTCATCAGGTCTCGTATTATGCTATTATACAAGATAAATTCATTTTAAATTTGAAATGAAATTACAATAAAGTTTTTGAAAAAATATTTTAAGATATTACTTTTTAAAAAAAAAAAAATTATGTATAAAATATATTTGTCCAGAAATGAAATTTTCCGTTATATATTTTATAGACTTCTTGAAATAATCAATATTTAAGAAAGGGGTGGCCCGCGGCTCTGTTGAACATTTTTGAGGCATGTGAGATTTATCACATTTTTACAAAATATAGTTATTTTATAATGACCAAAGTAGTGAAAACCAATGTATTGATTATGTGTGCATCCATATATTCAAAAATTAACTATTGAAATTATGAGAAAAAAATTAACTTTAATCTTGCGGTAGATATTGCCAGTTTTATTTATGAGTTTACAGTTATGAGTTCGCAAAATAATTAAATAATATTTTGCGCTTTGCTTAGAATGCGCGCATCGATTTGTAAAAGCTAAGTGAAAGAATGGAGAAATAAATATCGCACTTATTAAATAAATATTTTTTAATGATTTCATTTTTTTCTTTCATTTTTAGTATTACATACTTCTTTACAATGTGCATTTAGTATCATTTATATTATATTATCTATGTTTACATGTAAGAATAATAGTAAACACAATAATAATAACTCACATTATGTTTCAATTTATCACTCCAAAAAAAAAAAAATGTCCATAGGGGTCTAAATCTAATATGGGGATATATAATTTTATATGCGGCCCACGGAGTTATGATGCATTTTCAAAGTGGCCCGCAAGATCATTTGGGTTTTGCTACCTCTGATCTAAGAAATCACAAAATTCCTGATAGAAGCATAAATAGGCCTTGTGAGAAAAATTGTCTTTGCTTATTTAAATTATGATTTAAATGATAAAAAGGAAACTTCAAACTTTTTATTTTTTTTTTCAACTAGAATAAATTGAAAAAAAAAAATTTTTTTTCTTGGGAATTAACATTTTTTTTTTTTTTTTGAAATTAATACAGAAATGGATAAATATTTCTCTGTGTAGGCTTTCTTCAACCCTATTACCATCTCGAAAACATATTTTAAATGACTCACACATTGCCAAACTTCCTTCTTTTCAACAAACAACTTCATTCCGGCATTATTTCAAGAGTCTTTTCCTCCAACCAGACCCACCATTGCTCAACATGCATCTCACTTTGGAGGTAACTCTTTTAACCTCACATTTCCGCTGCCACACATTTCCCATACATTATGCTCACTCAATGTTTTTTAATTCTTTTAAACGCATTATACAAAAAAAGCAAAAACCTCAAGCAGCAGCAGTCGGTGTTCATTTCTCTGGGGCCCCCCTGCGTCGGGGCCCATCATCGCCAGCAGGAATCCCGCCCGGACCCCCAACCGGACCCCATTCATCGAGTGACAGACTACCGCAGGAAAATGAATCTCTTTCGGTCCCGGTACAAAAAAGAACAACCCTATCTCATTCTGTAGGTAGCACTCGTTTTGCTTACCTTGCGTTGTATGTTTTGTTTTTATTTCTTCTTTTCCGTGCATTTTCGGTGGTCGTATTCGGTAATCATTAGAAGCAGTTGCTTAAAAGCGATGATTTATTCAGAACGGTTTGGAAGGAGAATGATTCAGTGGAAAAAAAATCGTTTCGTTGAATGGAAATTGCCGGGGTGCCTGCCGTTAAGGTGTGGGGATCGTTTTCTTGATTGTTGGAAATAAATTTTAGTTGGCGTTGAATTCGGCAAATTGCTGAAAGCAACGCCCACTTGTCTGTTTTATGAGGCGGAATGAATTAAAAGAGCACACATATTTTACTATCCATTTCTCGTTCTGTATTTGAGAGTCGTAGAGCAATTCAACAACTGTGCATTTTATGCATGTAACATTTTTTAATTAATTTTTTTACAAAATTTTAAGTGAGTATGTAACAAAATATCTCGATGGACAATTGGCTAGTTCTCTGCCCGTTGCCCGTTGGTGCTTCAAATTCGAATCCTGGAGGTGGTATGGATGTTTGATAGTGGTTCAGAATTCACGTTAAAATGTAGATTCCGGTCTTATTAGCCCAAAGTGTGCTAAAAACGACAGTAGAGCGACAAACCAAACCAAAATTTCAAAAAACTGTTGACGATTTGTAAAGGAAAATGTTTTACATGACTAATAATTTTTATATCGAGCATTTATTTAACGTAAAGGGCCTGATGGCCAAGGGATTAGCACTCTGGAGTTCGGTGCTACAGGGTTAAAGTCCGGCAGGATCATGGATGTATGTAGAGGTTCGGCATCCACTTTAAACCGCAGGTCCCTGTCTCATATGACTGTTGAGTGTAGGGTTGATAACCGTACCCCTTAAAAAGGAAAACATCTGCGTTGTCTGTCCTGTCGTTATCCGGTGCTTTATCTGTCAGTAGGCAGACGGCCATGCTCCAACATGAACTGCAGCGCCGGTGAAATAGTCTTATTTAACGTATGAATAAACCA
This sequence comes from Caerostris extrusa, assembly GCA_021605095.1. Lineage (NCBI taxonomy): Eukaryota > Metazoa > Arthropoda > Arachnida > Araneae > Araneidae > Caerostris > Caerostris extrusa. The sequence continues at coordinate 172,711 of BPLR01016143.1, read as the reverse complement.
TTAAACATAAAACTATAATTATTATTGCCAATAATTTATAAATGTTATTTGGTTTTATTTAGGTAATAAATGGTAAATCTAACATTCAAAAGGTCTAAAAAAAAAACATAAGACTTTTTGTCTCGCTTTATTTCGATTTCAAAAGATAAACAAAATACAATACTTTATTGCCTGACATTATCAAAAATTAAAATTGCAGATATCTGATTAATTAATTAACTAACAAATTAAAACTGGTTGCAAAACTATTGCAGTCGCTGTTTTTCGAAACAAAATCTCAATAGTGATTGAGACAGCATTTGAGTCTTTTGCATCTTAAACTTTTAAAATCTTTTAAAGTCTTTTGCATCCACCATATGACAGACGGACACAGAACGGTTAACCTGTAAAAGTCCTATCGAAAGCCTCTAACTGTTGTTTCAAAAATTGCATGCATGTTTCTAAAAATTGCCTGTCATTGCCTATTTAAAAGTCAATATTTTAAATAAATGTCACTTCCACGTTAATTAAAAAATATCTTGATATATTTTTAATATTTTATATTTAATTAAAAATTATCAAATAAAAGATTCTTGATTCTGTCTTTTGTAGCTTAATTCTGTCTCATCTTTCCATACATTATTTATAATGTATCAGTTATTGTCTTAAACATATATGGAAAGTGATAAAAAGTGAAAGATATTCAAATTACTTAAATGTCCTTCGAGAAAGAACCTCTTATGCACATATTCATAATTAAATACATTTCTTTTATAATTCATCATACGCATCATTTACAGAAATAATTTAATTTTTTATTTACGCGCAAAATATCTAATTATATTTGTTTGGCTTTGAAAACTGTTCAAATGGGAAATAATAACAAAATACTGTTTCAACAAAACTACAGTACTATTATGTTGGGTTTTCTCCCTTATTTACTGTCAGCAGTTACACCTTGTTTATGAAAGTTGGAAAATTTATGGGGGAAAAATAACTAAATAAATAAAAAACGAAATGTAGGAAAAACGGTAAGTGAAGATTGCTCATAAATTATCTGATCAACCATCTTTAAATCAAATATTGCCAAAAAAATCTTCTCTTACTTATTGTTACTAAAATAAAAAAATAAAAATTAATTTTAATAAATTGCCCTGCCAAACAATTGCTATAAATAATTGCATAACGTGCATTCCTACAACAGGAAATTACAGAAAAAATATAGGACGTCTTAAAATATCGCAGTACGCATGGAGATGAAATAGATAAAGGATTCGCCGATGAATCTATCAAGGGAAACGTGATTAACAACATCGCCTATCACTAAAAGGTGAAAAGCAGTGTCATTCATCATCTCAAAAGATTATCAGTTTCTTATTTCATCTTTCAAACTGTAGCCATCATGTGAATAGCATGCTTCTTTATTTGAGCTTTCAGCTACCAATAAACTTGGTGTAAGTATTAACTGACAATAGACTACCTTCTCAATGCATTTATCCGCAGTGGTTCTCACACAGACGAGTACTAGATAATATATGTTAGCATATGTGGCGATTATAAAGCATTTTAGGGAGTAGACATAGGCATAAGCATATTTTAGGTAGGTCACGATTGGTGCAAACCTCCACTACATTAAATGTTGGATATGGTGGATGATCCAAGTACCAGTATTGTATTGGTATTGTCTCCCTTAGTATACAGCTTCTTTTGCATTTTAGTCCTTGTACCACTTTCATCACAAAATATAGTACTTTAGCTGTTAAATATGTCAAATAAAGACTTCCAACTATTGCTTGTATCATTTCTGCTTCTTGTGATTTTTCATGCATATTATGGTGACATTTGTAGTCATGAGTTTCTATGAGAATGTAGTTATGCCTTTCGACGTTATCTATTTCCGGTACACTTGTACTAATTTTGATTCACCAAAACAAATTGCAGCTTGCATCAAATTTTAACAATTTGAAGTTTTAAAATAATATAAAGAGCTATTTAAAATGATTGTTGCGATTAATTATTTTAGTTGATAAAATTCAAACACAACATAATTATGTTGATGGACATTATTTTGGTATAAAATAATGAAATATTATATGTATATTTCATTATAAATAAATATTTTGAAGCTTTAAATAGATTTTTGAAGATTAAATTGAAGTTTGTTTTCAAGTTTATGTTCAGTATAAATAATCGAAAAAAGAAATAATATAAAAAAAAGCAACGTAAATGTATGTATTTTTGATGTACATAATTCTAAAATTGCATATGTAATTAAAAAAATTTATAGCGTTCTTGAATTTTTAAAAATATATTTTTTGTTTTTGTTTTGAGGCTTTTTAAAAAAATAGAGTGTTCGTAAAATCTGAGTTAAATGAGTAACACGCACAATGTAAAATTAAAAACTTGAAAAATAAAACTATGCTGTCTAAATCTTCAAAAAAATGTTTATTACTGTGAAAGACAACATTATAAAAATAAAACATTATTCACTACTACAATAAAACTAAATAGCTCACACAAGTGACAGTAATTCTAACCATTAAATTAATACATTGTTTTAACCACATCAATTACATTCCGATTTTTCCAACATCGTACATTAAAATACTAGAACAACCCTCGCACGTAATTCAAAACTACTTAACAAACACCGAGCCCTCTATATCACCGCATATCACATAACAATTTTGTTTAGATCCCAACTCCATGCATTTTCCCATCTCATCCACTCCGCCAAGTATAAATCAAGTAATAATTATCAAAAACTTTCTCATGAGCGACAGTAACGTAATGAGCAACTCCATACCTGAAACAATTCCATTTCGTTGGAACCCACATCATCTCGCATGCCCCCCTTCTTCGATGTTCTAGCCCCCTCCAAAACGTCGCTGACCTCCTTTCTGGGTCCGAAACTGGCCGGCAGATTTCAACTCATTAGAAATCTGCCAGAGTGATGAATGAGTCGACTATTCACACGTGTTTTGGTGTACGCCTCCCTACAAATGACATGCTTCTTTTGGCATATATGGATGTCGTGACCTTTGAACCCATGCTGCCTTTCCCCTTTCATTCCCCTCCTTCATTTTTTTTTGCAAAACATTTCCACCAGTGCCTCCCCCCCGTGCCTTTTTTTCCGTGTATATTTTCTGTCCAATTTTTTTTTTAATTTTTATTTTTGTTTTGTTATATCTATCTTCGTACTTGTCTTCTCATTCGTGAAGATTTTTTTTTTTTTATACTTTTATTTTGTTTGTGTGAGTGGCATCGGTCTCCTCAGAGTTTAAAAGAGGTATTACTTTGAAGTTGAAAGTGGGAGGGGCCCTCGTCAGTTGAAATTTTAGAACAAATAATAAAAAATAAAAAATGGGGAAAAAAGATAGAAATAATGATTTTTTTTTCGTGTGTGTGTGTGTGTATGGACACTCCTCACCGATTTTCGAGATGGAGTGTGGGGTTAAGTGATCGTATCCTGCGATTGGTTTTGGCTATGGTCATCTCGGATTAGAGGTGAATGTGAGATTTAATAGCTGGGTGCAGCCCTTTTTTATTGAAAATTCCGGGGAAAATAACTTGTGATAGTAGATACTTAGTTGAAGCTTAAAAGTATCGCCACACTCGTGAGAATCATATCGCCAAATGGTGTTGGTTTCTTGTGAAACCTCTATTGGTTGAGCTATGAAATGAACCTCCCAAATTGTGTTGCAATGAATTTTCAATTAGAAAAAGGAATGGATAGATATAGATAATGGTTGATAAATTATCCACATTTTAGAGTTTTTATAAGAGGCATGTAAGCTAGTGGATATCTAAAGATATGCAATTGATGAAAGATTTTCGGTTTATAGTCTATGGTCGATTGTAAAATGATTCCCATGAAAAATGGACTTTTGCTTTTTACATTATAAATTGATTACATTATTCGAAAGGAATGGAATGGCTTGACTGAGTGTATTGAGATTTTGTATTAAAGGAGCTTGGTTCGATATCCACAAATGATGTTGAATCGAGAATTCAGGTGCCTATGGACAGGATAAATCCATAGACAAATTATTCTTCCACTGGGCTCAGAGAAATGGATGGACACGCAAATAGACGTCATATTTTTAATGTGGTCTTTCAAAATTAAAGTGAACGTCCAATTTAGATTGATGAAATGGTAGCTCTGCTATAACATGATCTCTACATAATTTTTCTAAACAAATTTTTGGGTCTAAATAATATATAGCTCAGTGAAGGAATATTTCTAATAATTTTTCTTAATTACTTATATTTAAAAACAAATTTAAAATGCTAATTTTTAAATTAAATTTATTTTACGATATTTGTTTTTATAATTTTGTTAAAAATAAAATGTTTCACAATTTTTATCTATTCTGCGTTAAATTTTAAAAATTAAAAAACTAAGTTATATTTGAAGAGAAATTTTTCAAAGTACAAAATGCTTAAAATTACTTAATGTCAGATAAAAACAAATCTTCACTAAACATTTTTGCTGAACACTTTAATTCCATAGAACGAGATTTATTAATAATATTAGCATTCGAATGCAAATACTGTGTGACAATAAATAAAAGTAATAAAAATCATTCCATTAAAATTCCATCTTGATTACAGACATACAAGTATGCAGATGTAAATATCATAATAATATATATTATACATATATATTGCATATATGAAAATTAACAAGTAATAATATTATAATATAATTGAACTTTTCATAGAAACACTCTATCACGCATTGAAATAGCAAGTTTGTTGTCGAAAAGGGAACGCTGTAATTATTGATGATATCATAAATTATTAGATTAAGACTATTACACGAGGACTCCTGATTATTAACCAACAAAAAGTTATTACATCTATTTATCTGTATATGTGTATATGCCACTTTCCAACTAGTTCAACAACATTCATTTAAGCGTAAATAAGCAGGATTTCTCGACAAAAGAATGTATTGTAATTAATCTTTTCACCAATATCAGCCACAAGCCGTACGCAAGAGGTATAGAGGGCGAACGGTAGCAATGCACGATTCGAATATTTTGACATGGTATTTCTCGCATTCTTGTCGATTCCCTCTGTGCGTTCCCCGCTCTTCCTCAGTGATTTCGCGACGAACAAAAGCTGAAACCCACCAATGGGATTCGCGTGGAATGTTTCGCGGAACGCGCGTCCCCCGGGAACGCACCTCACGTCTGCGTGGATGGCTAGAATCCGACTTACGGCAATCATTCCTGGCGGTATCACTTGGAATAAGAGATTGTGGGGAGTTTCGATTTCTGTGAGTCATAGGAGTATTAGTCGCGCGGTTTTGGAGATTTCGGAGTTAAACCGATAAAAACAGCAATCTGGGATTCTTGGTGGTCGTAAATGGGATTTGGATTACGTTGGGTTCATTTGAATTACGTTGGATTCGTTTATGATTTTAATTTGCATGCAGTAATGTAAATAGATGTCAAAGACTGTGTTAGGATATATTGCTGTAAATATTAAAATATCAGAACAGCTAATTAACATTTTTTTGAAAGTAATTAATTTCAATAAAGCTATCTATTTTTGTTTTTTTTAATTTCTCCTGTTTCTAATTATATATATATATATATATCAGGCAGATCATTGACTAGCAAAGCAGGAAATCTTTTTCAGTCTCTTTTGGTTTGAGCCAGAGTGTCCTGGTGAATAGCGTGCTAGGTTTCTGAATTATCCAATCGAATTATCTGTCGGGGATCGAAGCTCAATAGCCGCACCGAAATTTCAGGTGCTTATGTCATTAATTATTTAGACCGTGATGCCCTTCCTTTGGGTTCGAAAAATAAGGAAGGGGGTGTGAGTATACAAAATGTCCTTCCTGGGAGCATTCGTATAGAATCGTGGTGACAAAATATGAGGACGGTGCAGAAGTCCTCCACACGTCTGCGTGGATGGCTAGAATCCGACTTACAGCAATCATTTCTGGCGGTATCATTTGGAATAAGAGATTGTGGGGAGTTTCGATTTCTGTGAGTCACAGGAATATCAGTCGCACTGTTGGAGATTTCTGAGTTAAGCCGATAAAAACAGCAATTTGGGATTCTTAGTGCTGGTAAATGGGATTTGATTTTGTTGGTGTATGGAAATTCGTTTACGATTTTAATTTGCATGCAGTAATGTAAATAGGTGTCAGGAATTGTGCTATATATATATATATATATATATATATATATATATATATATATATATATATATATATATATATATATATATATATATTTCATATATATATATATATATATAAATAGATATATTATATATATATATATATATATATAAAGACATATTACGGTAAATGACTATGTAACTATGTAAGCACTATGAAAGCAATCTTACTTTCGTTTGATCTAGAATGGCCCGGTGGATAGCATGCTAGATTTCTAAATTATACAATCCGCGATCGAAGCCCAATAGCCGAACTGAAAGTTTAAGTTTTTATGTCAGTAATTATTTAGACCACGATGCCTTTCCTTTGGATTCGAAGAATAAGGAAGCTGGTATGAGTCTTCAAAATCTCCTACCGGAAAACATGCTTACAGAATCGTAGTGTCAAAATATGAGTGCAATATAGCAATCCTCCACACGCATTGCACGCTGGATAACGCTAACTACATATCTACCATTCTAGTGAGTGACCATTCTATTAATGACCTGATGTCAAAATGCGTGGCATTCGAAAACAAAGAAACCTCTTTCGATCTAATAAGTCATTTGCCATCAGCATGTTATGTAAGGTAAATAGCTGTAAATAAAAAAAAAAAAAAAAGAATTTTTAATAGGTCCTACTTGTGGTTCGAAGATTGTACATGCTAGTTAACATGCAAAACAGAGAATATTCGTTTTCCATTGTTGGAGAGGTGACAAATGGATTGTCTGATAAAGGTTTACACAAATATCAGATAACGAAATTACCCACGAAAAATCTTTTCAGATAATTTTCTCTTTCTCCCCTTGTGGTCAACTAAGCTTCCTATGGTGTACCTTGCACAATACGAAATCTTCTACAATTACGCTTTATAAATTGCATAGGACGAGTTTGTGGAAAAATGAATTACTTATTAACAAAATTTTTAGATAATTATGAACACAAAATGCATCTTTCAATTAAACATTTTCTTATTTTATATGTATTGCAGTACATGATTGGAAAAAAAATTATGCTTTTCTTAATATTTCTTTTTATGAAATCTTAAGAACTACTAAAAGGGTTGCCATTATCTTAAAAAAATATATCAATGTTGCATTTTTGTAAAATATGATTGAAAAGGTTAAATTAATATATTATTTTTCACACAAATCGCAAAATATTTCTCTCTTTTAAATGCATTAATTTAACAGTTTTGAACTACATTATACGGAATTATACGGTGTAAATATTTTAAAGGCATATTCTCTATATGTGTAATAAATAATAAATCTAAGGAAATGAAAATTTCTTTAAAGGCTTTTTAGCAACCTGTCCTATTACTTTAATTGCAGTTTTTTGTATATCATTCTAATGAAACATTATTTTTGTGGGATTTTTATGAAAATGTGTTTGTCTTCGCAATTTTTCTAATTTTTCGTAATTTTTTTAAATAGCGTACCTATTAAAAACACCTTATGGAAATGATAAACTATCAATCAAATATAAAAGAAAGCCGAAGATTTTATAAAAAATAGTGTGTATATATTTTCATTTAAGATTACTTTAACTGATTTGTTTATTCCAATGTCCAGAATTCTATTTGAAATAATTTGCAGTTAATGTGGCAGATTTTTGTGTCATATTGTGTATTGTCTAAAAGGGACTGATATCTTTCACCATAAAGTGGAAAAGACAAAATTAATGCTATTCAGAAAAATTTGCAAACATAACTTACCACATTTGAATTCACAATGCTCACATTATAATAAACCTTAAAAATCAATGAGGCAATCCTACTGTCGATTGATACAGTTAATAACACTTTATTCCTAGTTCACTTGTTTTTTTTAAACAATGACTATAATTCGTGCATCCAGTGAGGATAAAACATAGATTATCTATTGCAAACTCTCACTTAAGAACTCTCTCGCCTTTTGATTATTCAAAGCAATCTAATTAAAGGTAACACGTCATACCAGAAAAGCAATCTATTCCAAACACAACTTGCAAACCAGAGAAATCATTTATTTACACTGCTACAAACAAATTAAAACCATATACAATTTTATGAACTCCTTTAACAATACTGTTGTCAAAATAACTATCGAATTGACTCAATTTTCAAAGCAGTGACTACTCTCCGTCACAATTTCTCGTCCCTTCACATATTATCCTTAGGCCCCAACAGAATTTATTGAAAAGTCTGAATTAAAATGAATGTTTTACAAAAATATCCTTTATATTATGTATCAAAGAACTCTTTCATTAAGATGTATTGTAATAATCCAAATGAAACTTTTTCTCTAAAAAGATCTTAACTTGCGTACAGACCTTCCAACACTTTACCTCTCCCCCCCCCCAGTGAGTGGGTGGATACAGAACACCTCACCATCCGCCATCAAGAATAATGTTAGTTTAACTCCTCACACAAAGAGGTGACTAGCATGTAATGTGGAGTCTAATCGTCGGTAAAATATTCAAACGATGAGGCCGCACGTTCCTCTGTGCGACAGGACATTCTTTGCAGATCGTTTCAACCTCCCTCCATCAGACGATACACTTCATTAAACAGAAGGCGTTTCGGAAACGCTCTGGAATCTCTCGACCCCACCCCCAACGTCTTCTGTACAGTTGCCTTCACTGCAGAGGTCCCCTTTTTTTTTTTCGTGCTATGCTGGAAAGCCGACAAAAGGGAGGGGGATAACAATAAAGGGGCAAGAGCACAAAAATAAATAAATAAACCTATGGTAAAGGATAGAGCAGGCGACGAAAGCTGCAGAAAGAAGCATTCTTTAGCGATATGTTGGTGTTTTTGCTTCCAGTAAGCCCATTGTTGAAGGTGAATATGTTCATTGTCGCTTTGGCTTCATTGAGTTACAATGGAATTTCAGAGAAAGGTGCATGTTGAACTAGAATGCAGATAAAATTTTGTTAGAGGTGAATTCTTTTTTTTTTTTTTTTTGAGTAGGGGGAGTTTTTGTGGTCATTAAAGTGCTAATGATGTTTAAATGCGGTGCTACACCGAAGGCAGTTTTCTCCCGAGCTGTTTAGGTTTAAACTTAAGAGGATAATGTCTTGACTTTTAAAATGTTTTTTTGGAAGAAAGAACGCTGATTTTTCTATGCTTTCAAGCACAATCACAATTTTTTTTTTTTTTGAGAAGGTGGAGATGTTACGAGATATTATTTTTAAAATTTTAATGAAATTTTGCATATGTATATAAATTTTATTAATTTTTTATACATCTTACGGAAAATTTTAAAATAAATTCTCATATTCTCATTATTCTATTATGTAATGGAATTATCGGAATTTGTCAATTATGCGTTGCATTAAAATAAGAAATGAAAATTCCATAAATAAAATATTTTTCATAATAAAATTTTATTACATAAAATAAAATTTTTTTTAAATATATAAATTTTAACATACAAATTTAGAGCAGATTTACTAGACAATAGAGTTTTTGCATACCGTATTTTTATCGTCCGATATTTTTCTCCCCAGCGCGCATGCTCACAGGAAGCATTATTACAGATACGCATGCGCAATTTCCTATGAGCATGCGCGCTGGGGAGAAAAAAATATTGGACGGTAAAAATACGGTATGCAAAACTCTCTAATATTTCATCTTTAATTGCTCATTTAATAATGATATTATTTTTTTTTTTTTTTTCATAATATAACTAGACAAATTGCTGTAAAATAAAATAAAATAAAATAAAATGCCCTTATTTTTTGCAATAATTTCTTATTTAATTATTTGATTAATTTTAATTATCCTCACTTATTAATGAATACAAGTTCATTTAACTGTAAAATACAGTTTTAATTTTATATTATTAAAGCATATAATGTCTTATAATGGCTTTCAATAACGTATAAATGCCATATAGATTGAAGGTGAAGTAAATCCAGTGCATTATACAATGTAATATAAAGATATTTTCAACTAAAAATACATTTTCGATTATTTGCTATAACATTCAATTTTAAAATAAAGGATGTAAAAAGTATGTTAGAATATTGATTTTTTTAATACATATGCTTTTTAACTTTCGTCCTTTGACACCTAAGCAGAGTAAGCTATCAACACATGCATAATAATTTATTCATGCCAAGCAGCATATTCAACATAGAACGTTCTGAGGGAAACAATAGTTTGTTTGTTTGTTTGTTGCTCTATGGCCATTTTCTGTACACTTTAGGTTAATTAGACAGGAACATACAGTTTAACATGGATTCCAAACCACTAATTAACATCTATGCCACCGCTAGGATTCGAGGCTGAAGCCTTTGTTAACAAAGGCCGGAGCGCCAGTTAGTTGGCCATCTCACCGCGAGAACAATACTAGCTAAAGAGAATAATTCTCTAACTTGCCAGAGTCGACTTATTCTACAAAACAAAATCGAATCTTGATCCTTTTATAAGCGAGCATGAATTACTACTGAAAGTTTTTCACAGAGTAGTTATGATGACAGATAATTTAATTCAAGGATGGATAATTTTTAAATTGAGAGAAAATTATTTTATTTGCAAAAAAAAAAAAAAATAATAAAATGCATTCGATATCATATAGAATTTAAAAAAAATGCAACATTTTTCAATCGAGTATTTCCTTAAATAATAACTTCGAGTTGAATATTAAAATTTACAATTTTTTAGTATTCTGATATATAACTATTTTTACTGTTAAAAGCAAGCTATTTTACTGAAATGTTATATGAAATGTATTTAAATTAATTTAAAAATTATATTTTTCTTAATTAATTTATTTCTCTCCATTCATTTTTGATTTCTTGGAGCATAAATTCACATTAAAAAGTCGGAGTGAATAAAGAAGAGACATTCATGCCAATAAAAACAATATCTTCGAGAGATTTAAAAAAATTATCTTTCTTAAAATCTCTTCATATTTTCCTTAAAATCCCTCTTTTTTGTTATTTAAAAAAATATCTTTCTAAACAAGAATGTTATTTTTATCTTTAACAAAATATTAACTTAACATTCAATATTTCCAAGAAATATTTAAGATATAATCCATAAGTTGAACTTTCCTTTTCCTTTTTTTTTATTGCCAATAAAGTAATTATAACAAATATATCTGAAATAGAAATGTGAATATTTTTTTTTTAAATTCTACTTAGAATCTATAATAGCACGAATTGTAAGCATGTAATTACTTTTGGCTCTCTCATGTTCCTAAAAATTGTCGGCGGTTCACATCAAAACCAAAGGCATTCTTCATGTCCTATCAAAACAAATTTCCTTTCAACAACTTCCACTTCCTTCAACATAAACGAAACTCATTTATAACATCTTCCGAAATTGGCTTTCATCGTTTCTCAAGGATACATAAGTAGCGAAAAAGGCCCCAAATGAGTATAATGTTTTTGATCTACTTGCTGCTAGAAATAAAAAGCCTAAAATCAATGGAATGGATTGCTAATTAGCATCGCGAAAGAAGCGGAAAGAGAGTAGACACCACTGAATGGGTATAGGGAAGGAGAGCGAGGTGGGCACGAGAGAGTGAGAGAGGAAAAAAAATCGTTTAAAATTTTCATTCCGAGCCAAAGCACATTTTTAAAAGAGGCTCCCCCGTTCCAACATTTCTCAATTTCTTTTCTCTCTCACAGAATTTTTCTTTACTCGTATAACTTTCTCTCTTTCGCCTTGTTTTGAATTAATTACTCGTACCCCCAACTTTTCGGACTCAATAACATCTGTGCGGAGACTGCTAAATTAAGATCTGCTTGCATTAAAAGAAGAAGAGAGGGGAAAACTTCTGTTACAAAACTGGAAAGACGAAAGGGGGAAAAAAAGAAAAAGGAAAAGAAAGATGGGGAAAAAGGGGAAAAAATAATAAATGTATAAATAGAGCAGGACCATTTAAGGAACATTGATAATAATAAATCGAGAAAAAGCGGAAAAGACTTTTGAAGATAACAAAAATAAAAATGTATAAAAGGGCAGATAAAAAAGAAATTGCGCTGGCTAGACTTTTCTTATCGTCGATGTATAGATAAATGCAGATACCGGTGGAATGTGTGTTTGGTTTCTTTTGAAAAGTGGTGCAGGGTTCAAAAATGCAGCACGGATTGTGGAAAATAATGTCTGCAATAAGTAACTAAACACTAAAGTGTTATTTAAAAGAATACATTTATATTTAGGAATATTAAAATTGGAGAACATGGATTATTAAAAAACAAAATATTTTGAAGGAAACGAACAACATTTAAATTTAGTGATATGTATATTTATTTTGTTGATAAAATATTAATTCGAATATTTGCTTGATTTATAAAAGCATGCATTGATTCATCGTTTATCAAAAATATTGGAAGTTTACAACAATTATTTACAAAAATAACAAAATATTTAATAAGAGAATTTAATAAATTTTGCTACCTCTATGATGCCAAAATGATTATAATCATTATTTATATCAAAATCATCATAATTATTATTATTGATCATTTTAAACTTTACAATCGTTATCATTATAAACTTCACAATCTTTATCATTATTATTGATCATTATAAACTTCACAATCTTTATCATTATTATGGATCATTATTATCATCAAAATCGTTATCCTTATTATAGATCATTGTTATCATCAAAATCATTATCATTATTATTGCTTATTATTATCATAAAAATCATTATTATTATTTATCATTATCATCAAAATTATTATCACTATTATTAATTAATATTATCACCAAAATCATTATCATCATTATTAATCAATATTGTCATCAAAATTATTATCATTATAATCATTAAAAAAATTTATTAGTAACTACTGTGTTTTATTTTTTTATATACTATATTTTTAATAATTATTTTTTTATTTTAGAAAACAAAGTGAGAAATAGTCATTATCATTGATGATACAAATTATTTATATTTAAAGGATTCAAATTAATTTTAATAAAGTCAAATCTCAACTTCATGTGTTTGTCTTTAGACTCCAAAGGGAATTCTGAGGAAGGAATTATATATTTTATTCCTTTAGTTTAACTAGAATGTTAATCTAATTTTCTTTTTCAGAGATGGGAGCAACTTAATCTTAAAAGGTCTTCCAAGTGAATGCTTACTTCCTCCTACTGTAACAGGTGTAGAGTAACTGGTTTTGGGAAGCATCCTGAGTAAAAGTGAATCTGCTACATTAATGTTGTATAGTAGTGAATGACCTGAGGTCAAGTACCTTCCATTAAGAGTAATTTTTTTGCTTTTTGAAAACAATCCAATAAATCATCCTTGTAAAAATTAAGTGCAAAAATGAAAAAATGTATCTCGATATTGACTTCCAGGTGGATAAATAACCTGTTGAGAATTTCATGGATTTTCTCCTAACGACATACAAATGCAGGCGAGCTCCCTTGAAAGTTTTCTTGGAAAGTATGTTCTACCACACACTGGTGGGTTGATAGTATGTATAAAAAAAATTAAAAAACGTACAAAAATATTTAATGAAAATAAAATGTTTTTAATGTTAATGAATTAAATGCTAGTCCAAAATAAAATAAGTTCATTATAAAATAGTAGCTTCTTAAAAGTTCTTTATCATAGAAATAATTATCTTTAAATGCAATAATAATTAATGCTGTTATTTTATAGGAAAAAAATCACTAATTTTCATGACTTAAAATTATGATTTAAGTTCTAGAATTTATAAATAAAAAACAATTCTTAAAAAATTGTAAAATATTTACATTAAGAAAATTTCAATAACAGCAAATTTTTCATTTTTTTCTAAAACTGTTAAAATTCAACATCTATCAATATCAATATCTATCAAACTATCTATCTATCAATGATCAATATTTGTATGCATTTAGCTTCGGTGTCAACAGAAACAGAATAACTCTCAAAACACTAAAAGAATTGAAATATAAATAAAAATTAAAATATTGTAAACTTTTTAATACATCAAGTATTAAATACCAAGGAGAACAAAAATAATAAAATTATTACAAGAATGAATAATATATTAAATATCAAAATCTAATGTTATTTATAGAAAAAAAAAAAGGATAACTAACTTTAATTCATAATAAACAAGAGCTTATTTAATTAAAAAAAAAAAACTGAAATTCATTAAAATTTATTACTTTGTAGACAGTTTAGGTTACTCTCTTCAATTTCAATCTTTTAATTTTAAAGAATAAACATTTATATGTTATTGACAATAATAATTAATTTAAATTATGCAACGTACGTAATTTTTTTTATGAAACATTATATATCCCTCATATTTTCTTTTTTCTAAATGCAAATAATATAATCCATTTAAGTAAAAAAATACCTTACATGTTTTGCAAATGATTTAAAAGACATAAAATTGAATAGATTTATTAATATTTATATCTAGAATATCAATAACAAACAAACCATTATAAAGAATATTATGTATTAATGATTGTTTTGAAAATTACGATGTCAAATTAATAATTTTATTATAATCAGACACACAACATTTAATAACACTTATAGTTATTTTCTTTAGACATAAGAAATAATGATGCCATGTAATCACCAAAAATAATTCTAATTAATTATATATATTTATATTTTAAATAAAACATTTATAGTGTCTTGTGTTTCTATTCATATTAGCAAAAGATAATTTAACCTTTTAATACACCAAGAACTAGACACCAACAAGAAAAATAAAATAAAATTCTATTTATGAAAGAAAAAAATAAATATACGTTTTTTTATATCTCTTAGTTATTTTTATGATATATATATTCTAAATCCATCGTCTTTTCTTCAATATAGAAAAAATAGAAAAAAAAAGAATTAAAAAATTTACTTCAAATTTTCTTCAAATATTTCTTTTTCTTCTGAAAATCTTTTTATTATTCCAAATTTTAAAAAAATTCCAAAATAATTTATTTCTTGAATAAAAAGTATTAAATTATTTATTTAAAAAATAAAATGAGTTTTCTAATAATGCAATTATATTTCATTTCTACAGGAGTTTAGACAATTGGTGAACATAATTCTCAAACCCAAATTTCAGTCTAAAGAAGGAAAAAATGTAAGCAAACGATTTTTCATTAAAAAAAAAAATCAAAGTTTATGTGTTGCCATTTTAAAAATATTTCTCAAATAATGAAAAACAAAATAAATTAAAAATAATGACAAACAATAATTTATCGTTTATAAAAATAAAAAATATTTAATTTAAAATTAATATTAATTTTTAATTTTTAAATTTATCTAAAGGATTCAAATATTTTAAGGTTATTCTATACATAATCATTCGAATGAATGTAATTATTTCAAAATTTGATGCAATTCTAAATATTTGACTATTTTTATGTGCAATAAAAAATTAATATATACTATTTTTATGTGCAATAAATAAAAATTGATCTACAGGGAGTTCAGATAAAAAGGAAGCAGGAATATCAAATCCAAGCCAAAATAAAATCAAATGCTGAAAGAATAAAAAAATCCAAACAAATGATTTTGTTTGTTTTTAAAAATACATATACGTTGCCATTTTAAAAATATTTCAAATATTTTTAACTAGTGAATAAGTGAATAAGTTGCACCCAGAATGGAAATGAAAGGGAGAAATATTCATTTATCTAATCTTTCAAATAGGTTTAAAAAGTTCGAGCAATTTATGATATTCGAATGATGTTTTATTCAAAAGTGGGTAACAATTTTCAAATTCAGCAAAGCTTCAGTAAGTGAAAAATATATTTTGAATTCTTTTCTTTATAATTTGATTAAAATCAATGTAAAAAGTGTTTAAATCTTGTATTTGGTTCTAAAATAGTATGTGTTAATATGCATTTGAGATATTTCTTATTTTATGATATGAAAAATGATTTTTTGTGAAATAATCAATCATTTTTTTTTTTTTTAAATTTTGCTTCTGTTTAATAACTGAAATTTAATAATCTATATTATGCATATCACTTAAACGTTTTGGGAATATTGTATATGTAGCATACTTCTAATAATTTTTTATTACTGTTCCAAATTATTATTGCAACATGTTATTTATCAAATTCGTCATTAATTAATACATTTGGTTTTATTATTTTTAAAATTTGGGTAGAAATTTAAAATATTTATACCATTTTTTTTATAACCTAATCATACATTAATTTAACACTCATATTTTTTATTCACTTTCATAAACAAAAATATGTTTTTTTTTTATGATAATATTGTTTAGCCGTTAAAATAGAAAAGTGCTTCTAACTTTGTATGAAATTAAATAACACACAATAAAAAAAAAAAAAAAAAAATTTTCTAAATTTAAGATTTTTTTTATTGCTAACCTTCAAAACTTTCATTTTATGCTAATTTATATTTATGATTTATAAAAAGTTATTAGATAAATAGTAAACAATTTGAATGCTAATTCAATCTATTTATCTAATAACCTTTTTAAAACAAATTTTAAAGCAATTTTTAAGTCGCATCTATTTAAGTTTGCAATGGTTCAGGGAATAAAACTTTTAAAATTCTACTTAATAGTACAATAGATTTGGTATAACTACTTTTGTATAGTTATGTGAGGAGATTGTCCTGATATCGGCCAGGTATACAGTGCATTAGAATTTTTAACCAAGAGTACTTGTAGAGTTTCAAAACCCCATAAGTGCAACTGATCGGAAAATTTTCAGTATAATAAATTGGAAAACAGGCAAATCCTTCTATAGGGTTGAGGAGTAGAAATGTCATGTTTGAGAATTTTCTCTGAAATGACAGTAGCAAAATGTGGATGCAGTGCTAAACGCTGAATCTGGTATTTATCTGCCATTCTAGTGGTAAATATCCTCAAATAAAAAAAAAGCCAAAATTTGAAAACCACAGTTTCCTAATATTAAAACCTTACTAGAGCTTTCGATATTTCTAAAGATTTTTATATATTTTGGATATTGAATACTTAAATAAATTTCATTCGATTTAGTAAAAATTTAAATTTTTCTGCAAATAAAATTTATTTACAAAATACATGTAATACATATGATTATATTTGACAAGAAAATACAGTTTTAAATATACTTCAGTATTAAATAGAACCACATAATTATTATTTTTTTTTGTACTTTAATATTTTTTACATTCGATTCCTCCTCCCTCCCTCCCTCCTTCTATTAAATACTAAAATAACTGATATTCAGTGATTTAAAATAATTATCTTGAATAAATGTGGCGTAAGTATATTGGTACTGTGTGGTACTTTTATTGGTACTGTTTATTGAACTGGAATTTTTGTATAAGTATATTGGTTACAACGAGTATCAGAATAGAGATGAAATGATTTAATACAGAACTTTTGTAAATTGTATTCAGATTTATTTCGTGTATAGAATATTTCTAATGAAGAATTCGTTCATAAAATTTATAAAAATTTTTTTAATATCTTTCCTGCATCTATCATATTTTTGTATATGACAAGTATCATTGCGTTTCATTTTCTTATAATTTAAAACACTCTACTTTAAAATGAAATGATCATATTCTAGAAATCTGCAATCTGTGAAATAGTATTTCTACACTATAGCTGCTTCATTTTTTTCTGTCAAACTTCAGCTATTCAGAATGAAGTTTTACGAACATATAAAATCAATGTATTTTTGTTATCTTCTCAACAGTTTTGTTTTTATTCCAAATATTTTATTGTCGAATTGAATAATCTTGATATCTAATTGTTCCTTCTCTCTGCAAGAACTAATAAATTTCTCCTTCATTGGTGTAACAGCCCCATTGGTAGATTTGGCAGATTTCGACACAGCAGATGTTTTCTTTTTACGGGGTTGTTAGCTCTACGCCAACAGTCATATGAGACCGGGACCTACGGTTTTAAAGTGTATTCCGGACCACTACAAAACTCGTATCCGAAACATGTGGCACCGAGCGACAGTGCGCTAGTCACTTTGCCATCAGACCCCAATAATAAATTTGAATTTTTATTTATGTGTTTTTAATATATGTGATTCACTTAGTTTTTGTGTTTAAAAATTAATGAAATTCTTTATTATTTTGTGACATAACAGTGTATTTTCTTCCTTTAGATGAATGGTTTTAAAAAAATTATTTTCCGACTCGGAATTTATTTTTGTATATTAGCTTTAACTTTATTATTTTATCTTTTATTTTAACTTTGTTTTATTTATTTTTCTTATTATTATAATTTTATTTTAGTTATTATTATTTTTCTATCATTCCGCTTTATTCGTACCGTATATATTGTGTGCTTTATGAATAATAGTTTATACTTGTGTGGTGCACGAGGAGATTGTATGAGGTTAAACAAAAAAAAAAAAAAAAAAAAAAAAAAAAAAATGGGAATCATAATCAAAATTCAGAATAAATAAGACATTTTCTTAACAATTTTAATGATCAAAATCTGCGAACTAATCAAAGGCATCATTATAATATTCTCGAAAACTATATAAGAAATTACTTTTTAATATTAACGAAATTTTACAAACCAATCAAATTTATACATTTTTCCATATCTTTCAAATATTATTTTCAACTTATATTAATCCAAACAAAACATTTTTTTCCCTTCACTCTCACTGTTGAAAAAAAAAAAAAAATCATGAGGGAAAAGTAAATTAAATGAAAAACATTCCCATCTCACATTTCTCACATGGCCCACACACAGACGCACCGGTAGCAACAAATGAGTACATTATGCATGAAACCCGCAAACAAACCCTGATGATTCGTCTCACTATCAACCTGAAAGGAGCAGATCCGAGATCTCTATCCTATCTATCGTTCTGTCTGCAAAGAGACTTCAAAAGAGAGAGAGAGAGAGAAAATTTTGCGCTGGAGGGAGAGAGGGAGAGAGAGAGAGGGAGGGGGAGAGGGATCCGAAACACGGCGGCTTTCAGATGAGGGAGTTAGAGCGGGGAGTGCGGAGGACACTGAAGGAAGAAGGTTCGGTTGCCATTCCGGGTGGCTAAGTTTTCTTTCGGTGCGGCTCGTTCCTCATTACTTTGACCAATGATGCGTGGATGTCAATTCCATTCGGCGGTGGCAACAGTCGGGACGTCACGTGCAAGCCGCGCACAGATGCCGTGTGCGCCCGCACACGCACCGATGCACGCACGAGAAGCTGGTAAAGGGGTGCTGGGAGGAAGGGAGGGTGGTTGGTTTCTGACTGACTTAGAATCTTCCCTCTTAGTCAAGAGCTTTTCCTTCGCTTCGGCGACCTGTTGGAATTTGCTTTTTGTGCGCGTGTGGTGTTCTGGTTAGGGCTGTATGTAGTTAAGGGCATTGAATGGTGAAAAGTCAATAATTTTTGGCTTCGTCTATTCATCGCTGTGAATAAGATGGTGGAAGAAAAGGCTGCAGTCGCGATATATGAAGTATGGGTGTTTATTTCGGGCTTCAGAGAAGCTGATGGACCAGAAAATTCGAAAGGGGGCGTTGTTAATATCTTAATGTGCCACGTGTTTGAGGAGAGATGTGGTGAAGATTTTGGAAGAACGCAGTTTTGTATTTAATACCAGGTTTCGTTTTTCATGACGCAGAACACACTTTTGAAAACACTGTCTATCGCAAACTCTTAAAGGGCTTGTTTACTATCTCGTATAAATAATGGATTTTTTTGTGTATAACTTCTAATTAGTATAATACCGATCAAAGTAATTATGCATTAAAAAATGTAAAAGTTTTGCAGAATTACATAGTTTGTTTATGATAACCATAATATATTTAGAATAATATGATTCACACTGTAAAAGATTGATAATGTTAATTACTTTTAATGTTAACTGCATCAACTTTCGAGTTTTTGTCTAATCGTGTGATAAATATTTTTTTAATTTTCGTCTAACTTTGTAAAGAGAAAGCAATTTAGATTTCAAATGTAGGCGAAAGTCACAAATTATTCGTTTGCAATCTTTTTTTCTTTTCATTTTTTGTTGGTTATAGAGCACCACTTTAAGATTAAAACAATTACGTAGGTCATAATGTGATACATTACGATACCTCTAGATATCAGAATGTCTAACAACAAATAAAACTCATCGAGTTTCACACAAGTTCAAAGGACAATATGATTTGGATCCTAGGAGAGGGAGGAGATCGACATCAAAATATTGCGGTATTTTCTGAATTTGAATAATTTATCTTAAACAATTACAATTATTTCTTTACAAATTATCTTATCTTATTATAAAAAAAAAATCAAATTGTTCTGGACATCATACGGAGTCAATTTAATCTCTGAGGGATAGGTCTGTAGCTTACAAAAAAATGAAAAGTAATGAAGATTGAAAATGAACAAGTTATAACATTTTCAAACATTTAGTATTTCAGTAGTCCCTTTATATTAAGAGAAACAATATACAAATGATTAACATTGCTACTTGAAAAACGTTGAACAGTGGTAAAAAGATATTTTGTTAAATGCGTAAAATAGCGGGCCAGGGAATTTGGAAGCACTATTTCGCCATTAATTAGTGAAAACTAATTACGATACTTTTTGTGGTTTGGATTAATTTCGTTCTTTTTCCAAAAAAAGATGTTGTCAATTGATTCTTTTCTTGGGATTAGAAAAGTAATATTCATTAATGAATTCGTCGTTATTCTGTGAATTTAAAACACTTTCATTTGCCCAACAAGTAAAAATATAATCTAATAAACGATTATAACAAAATTTATTTGATATGCAATCGATCACTGACTCAAAGCTATCGTTAAATTATCAATTAAGTTATTGAAATAATATATGAATGTTTAAAATTGGTGTTAATGTTTTCTTTAAATAGTTGATTTAATATATATTTTTTCATTTTTTTTGTTTATATTTACATTGTTGTGGCACAAAAAAAATGCAGAGAATTTTACAAATAATATTTATTTATAACAGATTTTACCAGGCATTTTATTTCGAATAAACTGTTAGGATTGTTACAATTTTAATTTCATATCCTTCTACAATTAATATGCTAAAATTCACATAGATATCTACTTTTTCTTCATTGGCGCAATGATGGGCTAAGGCCGTTTGCCTACTGGCAGATTTCGAGACTGAAGATGTTCTCTTTTTACGGGGTAGGGCGGCCAGCCCAACAGCCAACAGTCCTATTAGATTGGGACTTACTGTTTAAGGTAGATTCGAACCACTACAAACATCCATGGCACAGCCGGGATTCTAACCCGAAACTGATGGTACCGAGTTCCAGAGCCGTAGTCACTCGGCCGTCAGGTCCCAATAATAGCAAATTAAATATAAATATCATGGATTTTCCCGGGATCGAATAGAAGACCTTTCGCGTGTAATGCGATTAAAAATTAAAGTACTCTATATACAAGCATGAATGGTAAATTTGATAATCTCTGGCCTTTAGTACTATTTATAACTTTTTCTATTTTTGAGCTGCTTGTGAAAAAAAACTTTCATTACTGATATTATGTACTTATACAATATATTCAAAATTGTGCATAATTTTTTTTTTTTTCAAAAATACATTTTTTTCACTTCATAAAAAGATTTGATGTCACTATAGATAAATGCAATAATGTCTTACTATAGATAAAACAATATAAAAATGCTTATTAATTTAATTGATTTTCTTGTATTTTTTACAAGTGAAATGAACAAGGAATAAAAAAGAAAGTGAAAAAAAAAAAAAAAATTCGCTCAGAAATATAATCCACTGCCTCCAGGCTTCTAACTGCTCACTTGCCAACTGAACCATTAGAACGTTGATAAGTTTTTCTAATTTAATGTATAAAAGCATTTCAATACTATCAAACTAGGATTTTCTAAAATTTTATTGAGAAGTGAATCTTTATTAAGAAGTGTTATTATTGAGAAGTGTTTTAGGAAGTAACTTCCTATACATAACCTGCACATAATTAAAACACTGTACTTATATACTGCGAACAGAAGGATCTACAAGGCCAGATTATGAGCTTTCCGCCAATGATTTGTAAATCATTGGCGATGTGATGATTCGGCTTCATAAAAAGATTCATAAAATGACTTCACGACTTCATAAAATGATTTGTAAATCATTGGCGGAAAATCCATAATCTCGCCTTTTTACGTCGAAAGTAGATCCTTCTGTTAGCAGCATATATTCTGTACAGTGTTTTAATTATCAACATTCTTTCTTTAATTATTGTATCTCAATTTTGGTGACGATTTTACAATTTAAACGGCACAGATATTATTAAACTCGTATTTCTAAAAATTTCAAATTTTTAGTAATTTCTCTGTTTACAAAGAGCTTGGAAACTTTATACTCGTGCGATTCATTAAAATGTGATATCTAGGTACAATTCGTTTATCGAAATGTTCTTTAAATATGTTTTACAAAAATGTTTGGCCAAACGTAAATTAAAAAAAGTGGGGTAAATAATGGGTATGTACCATGAGTTAAATATGATTAATATTAATAATATAAATATTATATAATGTTACATAAAATTTGTTCATGCAACATTTTATGCTTTAAAATAAAGCAACGTAGATTCACCATGCTGCTAAATCTGTCAAGCTCAAAAACTACAAAATTATCCATTCCGTAACCGCATATTCCTTTAAAACAGAATCTATTTATTCATTCGATACAATCCGAGAAAAGCTGTAGAAAAATTACCGAAAATAAAAAAAAAAAAAAAAAAATCTTCCAACCACGCGGGAAACACACCCCTCCATTGTACTTTCGAATCGGCTTATTTTGAGCGGATTAAAAAATAAATAAATGAATCAAAAGAAATAAAAAGAACGGGGAAAAAGATCGCGTGGACTGAATTTTAGATCGTTTTACTGCAAGAGGAACTTTCTTTGTTGGGAAAAGCTTACAAAACCCAATACCATCGAGGAAGATTAGCCGGCGAGTGCAGCGATGGACCCAAGAACTTTGTCCTGTTTTTGTAATTAAAGGTTCCCAAGTTTGTGCGTGTGTATATGTCGAGAAGGGGAAGAGGATTACCCTTCAAAACTTTGCCAATAGTGAGGTCAAGTTTTCAACAAACTCGGATTGCTTTTGTTGTACTTGACTCCCTTTTGCTGGTGCAGAGAGGTCTTAATACTGTGGGCAGGGGAATTGAAAATCCTCTGGGATTTCTCCTACAGGCAGTTTTAATTCCATCAAAGTATTTTGTACTGTTAAAATTTCATCGGGGAAGAGAAAAGATGTCGGAAAGATTTATTCCTGCCCGCAGTCTCGGCACTGGAGGAAGTTCTTTTCAATAATGCAATATCTACTTATTGAAACTTAATTAATATTTAAGTTTCTCATTTTCTTTAATGGGATTTCAGGAGAAAATTATTTTTTGTGTTTGATTCCCGGCAAAAAAAAAAAATAAATAAATAAATACTAGAGATCCTAAATGAACAATGTTTCTTTTATATACAAACTTTAAAATGATGAAATATTTCTGCATAATGATATTTTTCATAAAAAGGGTACATTTTATTAAAAGTAATTTTTACATACATTTAAAATAATTTAATACATTTACAAAATTTTTTAAATCTAATCTTGTTAGAATATTAATATGGCTACATTATTAATTGAAAGGGACACTTCTCGAGATTTATTACAAAAGCAATACAGTTTCCAGAATAAATACTGTCCTCATTCTATAGACAAATTATTATAAGAGGTTTATAAATTCAACCCTTTTATGTTCCACATTAGAAAAATATAATAAAAAGATTACAAAGATTCGAATAAAATGAACTTGTATTTAAATTTTATAGTCCACCTTTTTAGATGAATTTTATTATAAATTACTTGGTAGATTTTAACTGAAATTAATAATTTAAGACTATCTAGTTCTGATGTGAAATAATTGAATATCTTTATGAAATTTGTAAAAATGACAATGCTTTGGACTGCATGACATTGCATTTTTTATTGCAAGATTAATTATTGATTTCTAAGACTTAAATGCCTCTAACATTCCTAAAGTGTGCACAAGATGACCGTAGAGCGACAACCAAACCAAACCTCTAAGATTCCTAAGATCTACCTAGATCCACAAAAAAGAGAAAAAAATTGTTGTTGATAATATTGAATGTATTTATTAGTTAGTCGCCTAAAAGTATCAACGTAATAAAAAAATGGATTTCAAGGCAACACCAACTATTATGCTTTAATTTGATTTAATGCTCGAAGTTTGCAAACATCTTGATAAAAAAAAATTCAGCAACTAAAACGTGTATAGACATTGTAAAAAATTCTCATTTTGTGCAATAAAATTTATGGAATTTGTTTAATGGTTTTATCGAATATTTGATGTTCTGCGATTCTGATATTATTTCGATTAATTATGTCAAATTAATAAGCGATTTTGTTTCTTTCTAAAGAACACAAAATCTTGATGATATTCATCTTTAATAAATTTTTTAATGATTTAAAATTAACAAATTATTTTAAATATACGTAAAGGAATGCATAAAAATTGTAGTTTGATTACGGAAAAAAAATTACTCACTTTAAAAATTGATTGATTATACCTTTTAAGATAATAGAAGGATGGTTAACAATATTGCTAATAAATATTAGACCAATTGTAAATTTCACACTGGCATCAGGAAATTTCGTTGTTTCGCACGAACGGGCCCGCGCATGCGTTCTTCACTTGCGTAAACATTCGGCAAGCGCCAAGCAAACCTTTCTCTGCGCTTGTGTAAATTCGATATGCTGCCATCGCCACGGATAGAAAATCTCACATATTTTTTAGCCAAATGTCCCTCTCCTCTCTAAAAGCCTTTTACAAAATGTGAAAGGCGAAGGAAAAAGAGAGAGAGAAAAAAAAACATATATCGTCCAAACTTCTCTTCTTACACATTGAAGAAGTGCGTATTCAAAACGGACCTTCTATAAGGATTAGCCTGAATATATCTATATTGATTTTACTTCTTTTTATTTGCCTTGGATCAACCTGTTTTGTCGCACTGGAAGTTCCTATTTTTTTCCCTTACCCAAGTCTCCAACCCAATTTTTTTTCTATTACCACGCGCACCTCCACTATCTAGACTTGCACCCTCCCCCTTTTTTATAAATAAAAAAAAAGTCTTCAGTTGACTAAAATCGTCGAAATTCAGCCCTCCCCTCTACCCCTTCTTTTTTATTATTATTCCCTTTTTCGCACATATTCCATCAGCACCTTATTTCTGAGAGCTTTAACTCTTGTGAAAGCTTGCATATATTCAGTGGGGCCTTCTATGAAGGAAGAAAGATCCGGTAGGCCCCCACTGTGCAAAGTTTTATATGAAATGTATTTTCTCTCTCTCTCTTCACTTCTCTTCTTTCGTCATCATCTTTTCCTCCTTCCCTTTTGCTTCAAAATTCCCTATTCAAAGTAGGGAAAAACTCTATTTCGCATAGACGTTATCCACCCATTTCCCTCCGCCGTACCCCTTTCCTCTTATCTCATTTTGGGGAAGCATTGGAAAAAGGATAGAGACCCGTTTATTTTTTTTTCTCGCCGAATGCAGGAAGAGGTAAGGAGAAACTTCGAATTTCCGAAATCTTAAGGGGCCCTGAAGAAATATACCGTTTTCTGCAACTTTTTTTTTTTTTATATATTAATATTTTTTCGGAGATATGGTTATATGCTTTATATTTTCTTCACACACCTGACTTTGGGTATCCATCTGTGCATAAACATATACATATGTGTGACTTCTCGGTACAGTTAATGGATTTTCCTTCGCATTTTATTCTGCCAGATTGGGACAGTTTAAGAATTGAAGAACTTCTTCACTGCATCTTTTATAATGTATATAGAATTTTCACCTGCTTTTCTCTCCCCTTTATCCTAACTATACGCGCGTTGTGCATTTTCTGGATAACGGGGAATGGCTATCAATTTCTCATAGAAATTTATTTACTCGCACAACTAAGGTTTAAGGAGGACAACTGAAATTTTCACTCAGAAAAGGCATCAGCGGCTTTTGAGTAAACTTTAGAATGATATTTTTCGAATGGAGAGAATCCATATAGAATTTTACCTAAGAGATTAAATTGCCAATCATTTTCTACTTTTGCGTATGTTTATTTTAGTAACACTACTTAAAATCTTAACCTTACTTTAAATAAATTCGAAAAATTCATAAAAATATAATACTCCATAGATTTTTTTTTTTAGATTTAAATAAATAAAGCAATAATTCCACTACTTATATTGAAGTGCAAATATTAGAAGATCATATCTTAAAAATGAAACATTTAAAAAGTGCCCCAACACTGAAAGTATTTTCAGATTTAAAGAAAACTTTTACCCGTATCTCAAAATTGTATTTTTAACCAAAGCAATTAGTTTTAATTTTAATAAAGGAATCACAATATTCATCTCATTAATATTATTATCAAAATAATCATTTAATTAATATTATTATCAAAATAATAATCTCATTAATAATATTATTAAATAATTATCTCATTAATAATATTATTAAATAATCCTCTCATTATAATAAACGAAATATTTATCTCATCCTCAAAATATTCATCTTCGAAATATTCAAATATTCGGAAAGAATATTTTGAGATGAACATGAATATCAAAATATTCATCTCATTTTTTTAGTACAATGTTTTTAAAATATACAATGTTTTTAAATTAATTTTTTTATAAAATTGGATTTTCCTTTTCTTGTATCATTAATATTAAAATAACTTATCTAATTTCATAGAAGGTTGTTTAAACAAAATGGAATAATCTTCATTTATATATTAGATATTATTATTGTTATTTTGCTCGTAATTTTATTTTCCCGTAAAACTTTTTGAAAAAGTTATATATATTTAATAGTTTCAAAACATTTACAAAAAGTTAATTAATTACTTATATCTGTATTTTTTAAAATCTAAAATATATATTACAAAGCTACAGGTAAAAGTTCTATCTTACTTAATGAATATATTGTTAACAGTGTTCTATTAACAAAATGCTCCCACAAAATGTTTAACTTTTATTCGGTTATCGAGTTCTTAAAATTATTTCGGACCTTTCCTGATTGATAACCCTGTAATGAAATGTTAGTGCATTTTGTATTTGTAGTCGGTTTTCCCTAAAATTAATGTTTAAATCTTTAATTGAAAGATACCTATTTGGGAAAATATAAAATTTATTGCAACTTGCTTAAGGAAATAAGCCGAAATCTATTTCTATTTATAATAAAAAATATACATTTGCGAAGAGTGAAAGATATTTTTGTGGATATTTACGTTTTGACAAATGAAATTTCTAATTTTGAACGTTTTTACTTCTAATATCTTGCGTTAAGTACTTTATACCATACATTTAACAGTATTTTGTTCGTAATGGAATACTTTTTGTGTTGTTCAATCAATATTCATGTGTTCCAGTAAATAATGGAACACGTGAGCATTGATTGAATCAAAATAAATTATTTAGTTGAAGCAGGAGGTTAATAATCTATAGGAGAATAATAATTTTTGGAATCATTTGATGAGCTACTGCTATCTCTACACCTGTCCACCCCACACTCCTTTGTCTAGAGTTGAGAGGACCCTTTATAATTTTGAGATAATATAAGTGAAATAGAACTCCCCTATTTTGATAGGATATCACCAAGGATAGCACCTGGGAGATTCTTGCCTTCCTACCGTCTCTTCGACTTGCACGGAAAGATATTTCGACCTGCACATTTATTGCGCCTGTCCCTGACAAAGAATTTTGGAGTTTAGAACCGCCACGCTTAACACCGAAGATCAGCATGAAGTCCACCTGGGTTATTTCAGCCTGGGAAAATAAGCCTATCCCTATGCTTGTTTTCTAAAAGCATCCAGTCTAATATTTGGACCTGAACAGTTTCAGTTTTTTGTACGAACAAGGTAAATATGTAAGCTTTGGAGTTTTTGCTTAACGTAAGTGAACCTCGTGATCTACTTATGTATGATACAAAAAAAAAAAAAAAAAAAAAAAATACACCGACGCCTTTTTCCCTTCCGGGTGGACTTTTTTTGGGTAACTGCTCGCAATTGCGTGTTGTCTGAAAAAGAACCTGGAAAAACTCCTACTAAGCAGCCTCTAGCGATGTGAGATGATTTTACAGTTGTTGTCATTATTGCCATCGAGTCTTTTCTTTTCTGGAAACAGTGACTATAACGGCTGCCGCCAGCAGATTCACACCTGACTTCTGTGACACTCTCTGCGCACTTTGCCACTGGGTTCATGAATGGGGCAAATTCATCTATTGAATTTGAGGAAAGAAATGAAGAAATTGCAAATGGGTATCAAAATCAGTATTTTTTACAAATTGCGGTAGCGGTAGGGAACAAATTTAATTCTACAAAGTGATTTATTCCATTGTAATGTTGTCAACAAGTTTCGTCAGAAAGCTTTAAAAAGCAAAATATTACAAAAAGTCTTTACATCACTTGCTTGTATGTTTCTAATATTTTTTATATATGCATTCCAATCGTACTCGTTCTACGTATTATTTCGTTTTGATTTAATTTTTCATTTAAGTGGAAACAAGCACAGCGATTTAATTAAAATAAATTACTTTTTTAAAAGTTAAGGATCCTTTATTGAACTGATGGGCTTTTGATATTACTACTACTACTACTACTACTACTACTACCTACTACTACTACTACCCCACCAAACATTTTATAAGCGATAATGAAAAGAAATTGTCAGTTTAACAAAAATTAAATTATTGATCATTGAAATCTATTGTTCTAAAAAGACACATGTATGATTTAACACAATCTTTTATGTTAAATATGTGAACATATTGAAAGTTTTTATTTAAAAAGACTATATACATATATAAACAATTCACATTTTTTATGTTTCTCCTCTAAAGAATAGGTCCCTATTCATTCATGGGATAAAGTGAACAATGACAAACAAAACCTCATTATATCTATATATTTTTGCCGAAAGACAGATATTCGCTTCCGAATAGAGTCAAACCCCGCCATTAATCTTTTTAAACCAGTGCCGGTGTCAGTCAACATTCCAAAGTCCCAGTCAGCAGCGGCACTTAAAACTCGCCCAATCCCGGGGCTGAAGATATGATATCCCGATGCTTTCTCTCGGAGAGAAGCGGTTCCAAATGGGAAAATGATAGCGAGTCAGTCTCGGAGGCGCCCTTAAAGCCCTGGTGTGTCCCCAGAGAATCGGTGGGGCGGCGCCAGACACAAGATCTGGGGGGAAAAGCATTACGCCCTAAGTATTTACCTAATACTCCTTTTCCGATGGCAGGCTGGCCGTGTCCTTTTATGCAAAATATTTCTTCTGGAAAGCTGTCAGCATTAGCTGATGGCATAAGCCTTCGCACATTGGATATGCATTTTGATACGGGGAGTTCCCTCTCTTTTGCCTGGCTTGTCGAAATGAAACGATCGCGCGGGGCTTAATCCCGTTTTTCCCCTCCCGGGCTCATAACGCCACTGGAATTAGAAAAGGGAAGGGGAAGAGGGCTCTTTGAAAAGCTAATACGGGACGCTAGTTCTGGAGCATGGCGCCGTCGACCGTTAGGATGGGTCCTTGGACTGGATTTAATAGATCCAGGCACCCGCGCTGGACTCAAGCTTTGCGTTCGAGGAGTGGATTTCCTGAGCGGGGATTTCAGGTCGGATTGGAATTGGGACGAATATTGTGCGACACCTACGCGAAAGTAAAAACCCGAAATCCGTCCGTAGGAAAAGAGTTCGGGCTTATAGGGCTCTCTGGTACGATCAGAAGGAGCACGTAATGAATTTTCTACAAATATAAAAAGTATATAACCTCAATTCGAAATTAACTTTTTTTTTGACGACTATGTGTTTTAAATATAATTAATTTTAAGTCAGGGTGATTAGCGGTTCAGTTTGAAACTTGAAAAAAAATATTACCTTAATTTGAAATTAACTTTTTTTTTTTTTTTTTTGACGAATATGAATTTTAAATATAATTAATTTTAAAGGGAGCCTAGGGAACAAAGGTGATTAGCGTGTTCAGTTTGAAACTTGAGGAACACGATAAACCAGGAGGCCGGAAGATCAATCCACAGTATTCGAGGCTCTTCTTTGAAGACAAAAGAACTTTTCAAGCAATTTTTTTTTTTTTTTTGTATTTGTGTGGCCAAAAAAAGGTTATGAAAAATTTTTAAACTTCACGAATAGTTTATTTTTAAACTATTTGTTTTTATATGTTATGAGTTTATGTTATTTATAAATATATGCTAAATATATTTATATTATATGCTATATGCTATTTATAAATATATCAAAATTGTTTCATTTAGAAAAAATCAATGATTATGAAATGTTGTTCAAAAAATATCGGTACTGATCTGAGAGAATTTACCACTACAATGGCAAATATGCAGTAGATTCAGCATTATCTAGAGTGCACATTGGGGGCTATATCCCTGATGCAGTGCCAAGTGTATAAACGATGGATCCCGGGGGTCTCGCTCTTTCCCTTACTCCTTTGGCTAAACAATAGGACTTCCTCATTTATAGAGACCATCAATACAAAAAATTTCAAATCGACGTCACTAGTCGAGTTTCCAATAGAACTACATATATTAGTTCCACCCGTCTACTTTGGTCCTATGCTTATAAAATAAAATAAGATATTTTAATTATCGAATACATATTTTTGTAAAGATTTCTATTAATTTGAGAGGTTGAAAATAAATAAATTATTAATAAATATCTTTCTTAAAAAATAATTTTCTTTTTGCTACTTTAATAATAATTATAGAATTTTATGAAGTATAAAACTGTAATTACTATTGTTTTTCTTTCTAATATTATTTGCGGAGTGAAAAATCACAACATATAACTAAAGTTTTTTTTTTTTTTTTTTTTTTTCAAATGTATTACAAAGGAAAAAATTTAATTTCTATGTATTTAAAAATTATATATTTAGTATCTCATTTTAGGGCATATTTGACTATCAAATTGGAAAAAAAAAAAAAAGGTTGTAATCAAGTTTCATCCATTTGAATTATCTATCAAGTGCACACGTTAAATTAACTGTCATATGCAAAATTTATGGAATATTTAAATCACCTTTACACAAGCTATTATCATTAGCTCCACTTTTAAAAATGAAGTCATCCTATAGCTAAAATACATCATAGTTTTCCACTAGTGTCCACAAATATTTCATTAGGCTACCACGCAAAACAACTTCTAATGTTCACTTATCATGACAAAATATCGCATAAGGATGATATACCTGCAGCGAAAAATGTCACTTTCCTGAACTCCATTGATAGTTTCATAAACTTAACTTACCATTTACCCGCTTAGCTTAACACGGCCGCATTTGAATTTTTAAAAACACTGGTTTTCGAGCTTAACTGATAAGAAAGGACAAAGTCGACGAGACAGGTCTATAGACCATTACTTTGCTTCAGTTTTTTTTTCCTACAGGGCTGCTTTTCCGTTAACTAAGTTCTTGATAAACAAGATTAGGCAGTAATAACTAGAGCAGGCAGAATTAAAAATAAAGAGTTTCGTCAAAGTTTAATTTTCGTTCGCTGCCTTCCCAAAACTTTAGAAAAGCGCGGTGCTTCATAAATAAGTAAATAAATAAAGAATCAACGCTGCTAAACGTGAAACCTTAAAGGAAAGGGAGAAGTAGGGGGAAGGGGGAGGAGGGGATGAAAGAAGGGGTGGAAAAAAAGTCAGCAAATTCCCCGTCAATATCTCGCCATTACCAAAGTTTTAAGTTCTCCAGGTTGCCAATACACCTTTATCTTTAGTTCTGGAGAGTAATAATTTTAACACTAGAGACCACTAGCTTTTACGATACCAGCATTAAGCAGTTTAGAGCCAAAGGTGGGGGGTAGGGGGTGAAAGGTACCACTAATGCAGTTCCCGATATATTACGGGAGGGAGAGGGGGTGTAGGATAGGTCAAGAAATATTTTTATAAAAGTTTTGTGTTTTCTTTCCGAATAGCTACATTCTTTTTCCAACCGGCAAAACTTTAGTCTGACAGTTTCGGTCCGTATCTGAGAAAGAACACCTTTTTCTGGATAAAAACTGCAACTTTTACTGTTGGGAAAACGATCCGGGACAAGCCGGTTGTCATGGTAACGGGAGGGCGCATAAAAATTTACGACCTGGCCTATGTACCAATGTTCCTTAACGAGGCTTGTAGTAATTAAGTCATTGGGTTTTGCGTTCGATGATTTAGAAAAGAGCCTATTTCATCTTTGCATGGGTCCATTGTGTGGTATGTGTCAAGTGAAGATAGGGTTAGGGGGAGATATCAACCTCATTTCTGTAAAGTTTCGATATTCCTTTTTTTTTTTTTTCCCTGTGTGGTTTTCCCGAGTTTGCTTATCTATATTTCGTACTCTTCATCATGTACGTGAGCTAGTTTTCCTTTTTTTTTTTTTTTTTTTTTTTTTTCTTTTTTTTTGCTGTTTTAGGACCTCTAATTTCTGTTTCCCATGTTGCAGTTAATTCTTTCCCCAATGTTTGTTTAATAAAAGCTTCTAAGAGCTGTTCTTGCTGGGTTTTTTTTTAATGAATACTGAGGTTTCATGCACATGGTGTAGAATTTTCTTAAATTTCTCCAAGGACGCATAATTC
The DNA here is from genome assembly GCA_021605095.1 of Caerostris extrusa. Lineage (NCBI taxonomy): Eukaryota > Metazoa > Arthropoda > Arachnida > Araneae > Araneidae > Caerostris > Caerostris extrusa. The sequence goes on along the minus strand of BPLR01016143.1, from coordinate 140,028 downwards.
ACTTTAATGGCTTTATGCGCATCGATAGTCCGGTATCTTACCGTGAATGGTTTCGGGATAAATTTTTAATTGTCAGAATTTTAGCTTAGCATATTTTAAATAAAGTAAAAATAAAATCTTAAGCCTTTATTTTTAATTTTTTTTTTTTTTAATCTAAAGGAATATTTTTAATTTATTATTGTTTACGCCTGCACGGTGTTTATTTCTTAATCGAAACGAAGCTTTAATCAGTTAACTTTAAACGAAACATAGAATTATATAGTAATTCCGAAAGTCGTAGGACAACAGCATGCAATGTAAAATATTGGTTCGCCTTTCTTTACACACACACACACACACACACACACACACACACACACACACACACACACACACACACACACACACACACACACACACACACACACACACACACACACACACACACACACACACACACACACACACACACACACATGATGTAACTGCGCTTCCTCCTACACATTGGCAAGAGCAATGACCTGATGCCTGATGGCTGAGTGACTAGCGCTCTGGCGCTGGGTTTCAGTTGAGAAACGTTTAGTTGATCCTCAATCTCTCACTCCGAGATGTAATATATTTAGGGCACCCTGCGCGTAACTGAGTATCAGTTTTTCGGCTCAGAAGTGAAGTCTTTCCACGAATCTGTAATTATCTGTCTTTAAATGTGTTGAATCTTCTGTTTCTAATTGTATGTGTGTTGCGCCTGTGCGTATGCAAATAAAGCTATGAGTACTCAAATCTATGCCTGAGATGTCTCAACCAAACCACACAAATTACAATACATATATATATATATATATTTTTTTTTGAAAAATTGTATACTTATATAAATCAAAACTTTCAGGCACGGGCTGTTAATGAATACTTCATAAAATGGTTCCTTTTTTTTTTCCGAATTAATTTTTGCCTTAAACAATGGAAGTAAAACATAAATTGTAAAAAGAAAAAAATAAATTTAATTCCCCTAGAATAAAAAATACAAATTTTGGATCATCTTTAATAGTTTAATAATGGCGACAAAAAATAAACACTCATTAATTCATAATGCTTTTAATCTATTGATTAATAAACATATTTTTATTTTTAAATAAAAAAACTATTTTCAATTCATGACTCTTTTATTTTTTTAATATTTATTTTTCAAATATTACTTTGTTTCCTATATAAACTTAATTCACATAACATGGAGTTTCTTAAGCGTTTAACGATCCTGTCATACAGAGGTTGTCTTAATGTGATGAGTAAAGAAAAAAAAAGTCTATTTTTTTTCCCCCTTATCATTCTACCAAGAATAGAAAATACGCAGGAAATCTTGCATGAGAATGAAATAAAGTCTCATTCTTTGTGGTCACTGGAATTATTCACCCGCAGATCCCTTATTTGATCTTCTTCATTCTTCATTGCGTATGTAATGTTTTAACGAACTCTTTTCTTGACTGAGAACCCCTATATGTGGAATTCAGCAAAACTAACTTTTAAAAAAGAACGCTCTTTTATTCTGGGAATTTTTGATTTCTTCTTCTTTCTCATTTTTTAAAATTCATTTTATCTACTGTTCACTTTTTGTTGGAGTAGTCTTAAAAGTTCTTAGCTCCATTATCAGTATTTTTTAAAATGTGAGAAAAAAAATTCGCTAAAATGACAATTTAACAATATTTTTAGTTTCATACATATAGTTTATGAAATATTTAGTGGTTTTATGTTAAGGAAATTTTACAAATTATAAATAAAAGTCTATTTATCTTGTTGTATTAATAATTTTTATGTAACTTTCTGTTATATTTTTATTATATATATTTTCTATTTTCTACTATTGAAAATTTTAAATTATAAACCTTTTAGTTTAAAAAATTAAAAAGAAAGAGAATGTGCACGTTTATGTACAGTAAGCTACACATTTATTCACCATATGAATAAATTTATATAAATTTAGTGAAAAATGCAGGAAATTTGAGTGGTCTTCCTCTTCCTTTTTGAGTGGTGAATGAAATAGCAGACATGATGTCGTCTGTAACATTTAAAAGTGAAGATGTTAAAGTGTTTAAATAGTATTTTCTTCTATGTATAAACCGGTGGCACGGAACGAACGACAAGGAGAATACCAAGTCCATATTCCTTTATGTTTGATAGTTTTTTTTCTTTGTGTAAGAAAAATTACACAATATAAAAAATATTTTATTACAAAAATTCAAAAAATGAATCAAACTAAAAATATAAACTTAATTGAGAGACACATTATACTAACTAACAAAAATGGAAAAGCATTAGACATCGCCACATTAAATGCTCAAATGTAAATTTTTTTTTCTTGAATACATGCAAAATTGCGTTACCTCAAATTTGAGATCAGTTATCTTAATATATGAATGACGATTTTTTTAATCTGGTTTTCAAAATTCGCTTTGAGCTTTTTAAGGGAATATGGATTGTACCCATAAAAGAGCTTTTAAGTAGAAAGTAAAAATGTAGTAAAAATCTTATGAGGCCAGAGTCCTTCTGAAAAGAGGTGATCAGTAAAAAATTGTGACAACCAGTTTTATCTCATTTGACGTACTATGTCAGGCTGGCACATTCTGATGAAACCAGCAAAAGCACTTTTCTTCAAGTAGCAATAAACTACAAATTATATGTGGGTGTATATAGTTAAATATACTGTTCGATTAAAGAAATTGGCTAACTATCCTTCGGCGTGACAGAGCGCACCAGACACCTATTTTTGATGAATGCAGAGGGTTTTTATGAAACATATACGGATTGCATGTGCTTCATATTCGTGTCTTTTGGCTGTTGAGATATCCTCTTTGATAAAACATAGCCTCTTTCGTGTAAAACACAAAGTCTACTTCATTGATTTCAATAAATGATTCAACAATAGCGAAACGGCTTACACTGATCAGGCGCTTACAATTCTTGAACGGCATGAATACTATAAGGATAAAGATGAAACGTCTTCGATGCTTTTTTTGTATACTGTGTTAGGATACATTAGATTGCGATGCTTTTTGTATACTGTGTTAGGATACATTAGATTGCGATGCTTTTTGTATACTGTGTTAGGGATACATTAGCTTTTTTGTATACTGTGTTAGGATACATTAGATTGGGATTTTGCTGTGTTAGGATACATGATTGCGATGCTTTTTGTATACTGTTTTACATTCAACTGTGTTAGGATACATTAGACTTCTCATACTCTTTGCTCATTTTGTTTCAGGACTTACAACAGCAGCCACTTCGTTTCTTATAGTGATTTCATCCGAATTCTCGAAATTGGGTTATCAATCAAAAAGTTTTAGGTTCACGCAAGATCTCTTTAACAGCTTTAACAATTTTTCATACAAATACTGAAAGAAATAATGCTCAATCTTCTTCTTCATTGACTCCACAGCCCCTTGGTGGCCCTACTGGCAGATTTCGAGATAGGAGAAGTTTTCTTTTACGGGGTAGGATTGCCAGCCTTAAGTCCAATGCTCTACGGTCATATTATACCGTGGCCAACAATTTAAAGTGGATTCCGAATCACTACAAACATTCATGGCCCGTCCGAGACTAGACTCCAAAACCTGTGGTACCGAGTGCCATCACTCGGCCATCAGGACCCTTTATCTTACAATAAATGATATCTTTTTCCCTTTCTGCTTGGGAAAATTTCTTTCAATGTTGCCTCATATACATGGCTATTAAAACTAACATAGTAGTATAAATAGCAACCGAAATTTTAAGCCAGATATCACTTCTAATAGTATAGTGGTGTCGTTCCTCAAAACAATTTACGATTTGGAAAACACAATATCTATTTTTGAATAACCCCAGTTTTTAAAAATTTAGGTTTGTGAGTTTTCGATCACATTGTTATTCTTACCATCTTGATCGATATACAACGGATATGACTGTTCGTACTTTTAAGTCTTATGACTTTATCATTTTTCTTTATTATATCATAAATGTAATCTATGTTGCAAAACGAATCTATTACTATGAAGGAATCAATATAATTTATTTGAAAATGAATCTATATATATATGATGTAATGACTCAAGTTTTAATGCAATTGTTCGAAATGACTTTTTCTTTTTACGAGAAATACTAACGAAACTTAATTTTTGATGAATATCCAACGGCCTCGTGTTATACTTATAAATTAATAAATTATTATTTTTAAACTTCTAAAATATGTATTACAAAGCTACAGGTAAAATGTTTATGTTACTTAATGAACTTGTCAATAGTGTTCTGCTAATAAAAATGTCTCTCAAATGATTTAACTTTCATATGGTCATCGCGTTCTTAAAATCATTAATAACAATCCGTAACTCATTATGGATTGATAACACTGTAATGAAATTTTAATGCATTTTGCATTTATAGTCGGTTTTCCTTAAAATTAATGTTTAAATATTAATTGAAATGATATTTAATGAGGGAAATATAAAATTTGCAACATAATCAATGTTTATTTTGCTTCTCTACGGTCATTTTTTTTGCATACTTTAGGCTAATTAGACCGGCACCTACTATTTAACGTGGATTCCGAACCACTAACTCCCTCACATTCTTTCACATATGATAATTCCCACACATTTGCTTTTTATATAGAAAAAATTCTTCCCAAACAGCTTGACTATCGATGTGAGACAATTTTACACATGTATCCGCATCACCAACTAATCCACTCATTCGTAAAAACAGTGATGGATGTCGTCAATGCATTTGAATCCGAGCTTTTCTGCATGCTAACTACACTCGTTACCAATTTTCAGCAAGTCAAGCAAACTTAACATTTGTGGGAAATTTTTTTTTCTTTTCTGAATTTTTTTACATCAAATGTTTTAAATCATATGCGTTTATATTTTGCACATTTTTAAAACTTTTTTATTTCTATGCTTTGCTTTATAACTACAAATACAGGATAGATTCTTAACATATGGCATTCACTTTTCATCAGTTAACATTACATTTTAACCCCTTCTGCTATCCTTAAAAGTCTCGGAGCCGGTTTTCCACCCGAGACACACAGCAAGCACACCTCGAGTGCAAACGAGCCTAGAGGAAGGGCCTCTCAAAAGGGGTATCCATCCTTACTGCTGATGACTGTCTTCTATGAATTGGCAATGAGAGCCTCACAGCGCCAGTGCTGCATATTTCATGAGGTTTTCTTTCGCCGCTTTTTTCTTTTTTTTTTTTTTTTTTCCACATTCGTAAATATTTGATTTCGGAACTTGCCTCGCTTTTTTTTTCCAACCTCCGTTCTCGTGCGAGCCGGGTACTTTGTTACGGCTATTGTTACCAACGTTACAGTGGAACGCTCTCTCGGTTCAAATTTTTAGGAACCTGTTAGAGATTGGTATTGATTTGACTAATATAGGCTGGAGAAGAATTAGGTTAGCTGTTGTGAAACCCAAAGAGTGTTTTAATTAGCTAAGTTATATAATTTTATGAGTGGATAAAAAAAAAAAAAAAAAAAATTTCACAACTTTTGTACTTCTAAAATGCAGGATTTTAATTTATATGTTAACTCACTATATATTGCTAACTATTTTAATAATGCACTGTCTCTTGGGAAATATTTTATTGAGAGTTTCCTTGAAGGTATCCGATCCAAACTTTTGTCCAACTCGAAGAAAATATTTAAATTTCCTTCTAAAATAAAATAGATTTATCCTTTTTTTTTTTTTGAAGAATAATTTTTAACTAATTTATTTATACTAATTTAAATTTTATTTTTCTTAGAACTAATGTAATAATATTTGTATTCGACTTTTCTTTTTTAGTGCAGTTGCATTTCTTGTTAATCATTTGGTCATCGATTGAGTCATGAGTCACCATGAGTCATCGAAAGAAATTTTTAACAATTTCTTTAAATTGAAATAATTAATAGTAATAAATTTCTCATTAAAATTAATTCATCAAATAATGAATTAATAGTAATAAATTTCTCTGAATTGTTAACAATTTCTTTGCTGCACCTATGGAAGGCAACATTGTTTTCTTTGAAAACCAAATGATTTAATCGAGATTATTTTAAGGGCAAATCATTCATATGTTTATACTTATTTCATGTGAGAACTGGAAAAACCATTTGGATTCCTTCACAAATATTCATTCTCAAATATCAAAAATTAATTTAATTAAATTTGTCCAGATTAGCATCGCCTCAACCAGTGGTACTTTTGTACTTAAAACTTTTCCTAGGTGCTCCCTTTAACAGACGAGCCCTGCTTCTAAAAATGTATTATATAATGCAAAAGCTATAGTTATTTATTAATGTTTATAATACATTTTTAAAAAAACTCAGCTGGATTTATCATTATTTTTATTTTATTAACGATAATAGGAAATGTTATTTTTATTACATGGTTTTTTTTTATTAAAGAAAAATAAATATAATTCTTCGGTTTTTATTACATTTCTAAATTCAAATTTTAATTATTATTCTAGGAATTTTTAAAATTAAATATTATTCTTAGAGAGATTGCTTTTGATTATATTTTATTTCATTTATAAAAACGATTATATGTAATGTAGTTGCTTTCATAAATATTTTATCTCAAGTCAAAGTATCTTTTAGTCAAGTCTTATACAAGGCTGTCTTCGTACTACCCTATTGCCCTGCCCATGTCTCAAAGAGTCTTAGCCCAAGATTTGCCTAGTAGAAAAACTCTTAGGTAATAGAGATCAAGTACTTATGTCTCGTTAATCCTGTAATTTGTTGATTCATGATGACATCCTGAACAGTTTTAGTGATCTTAATGATTCTATTGCTATTTAGTAAAACTAAAAATTCTTGCTGTCTGTAAAAAGTTAATAATTTTGAGTTATAAAAATGCTTTGATTTAAATTAGGTATGATAATTTTTGGTCATTCTTTCGGTGTTGATTTTTAATTCTCCAAAAACCTAATATAACATCAATAAAGTTAAAGAAAATCTTTGCGTCTATCATTCCATTTTTCAGATGTGTTTCTTAAGCATGGAAACCTTATTATTTATGGTACCTTATAGAAGAGTAAGCGAGGGCCTGAATGGCCGAGTGGCCAGCGCTCTGGCGCTCGGTACCGCAGGTTTCGGGTTCGAGTCCGGCGGTGCCATGGATGTTTGTAGTGGTTCGAATCCACTTTAAACCGGAGGCCCCGGTCCTAATAGGATCGTAGAGCGTTGCGGGGGCATTGTTACTCCGCGTCCGTATCTTCAAGTTACACGCGCCCCCTGGGTAATGCAAAGTGAGTAACGTCTGTGGAGCGCTTGCCTTAAGGCATCGAAGACCAAGCTGTCTATGTGTTTGCCAGCTGCATTGGAACAAAAAAAAAAAAAAAAAAAAAAAAAAAAAAAAAGAAGAGTAAGCAGTATTTACAATTGACAGTTGTGAGTATTTTACAAAATTTTAATTCCTCACAGTGATTATCTATTTATAAAACCTGGCAACTAAAAAAATCCCTTATGGAGAATAATTAGCATTTAATGATTTAGATTTTCGAGGGAAAAAATTATTAAATTTTTGAACAAAATGGTTTGAACAAAGTCATGGATTTAAATTAACATACGTATGCTTTTGTAAGATAGCTGAAGATCGTTTGATTTACTTTATTTTTTTTAATTTTTCAATGCGATATTGAAATTAATTTTTTTTTTTGTTTGAAAATTGGGGATTCTTTTAAACAATTCTAAAGCAGATTGCATTGAAGTAAAATTTAAGACGCAATTTTATGAAAAAAGGAACACACTTATGAAACAATTATCTTTATTGATGACTAAATATTATTCTACTTTTTAGATTAAAGAATTTTGTGCCATTGCTTTTCAAGACAAATTATTAAAAATTGGTAAATGAAAAGGAATTAAAAGTCTGTAAAAACGTAAAAAGATTTAGATTTAGTAATTTATAAGGGGTAAAATAAGGAAGCAAAATTTTCATTACCCCTTTCATCATTTTTCTTGTAATTTCTCTCTCTGTACCTCTTTCATAATACATAAATCATGTTCTTAGATTGAAGATTTCACATTTAAAAGTTAATTACATAAAAAATGAATAATCCCTATACTGAGTCTTTATTTGGAAGTTATACAAGAGGCTTTTATCTTTCTAAAAAAAAAAAAAAAAAGTTATGACTGATTGCACGAAACATATACAGTGTTTCGAATTAAAACGGCTTATGATAAATTCAATGAAACAAAGTAAAATATGCGTTGTGGAGGAAAAAGTAAGAGTTGAGCTACCCATTTTCCTGGTACGCGAGTAGGGAAGGGACTCATAAAGTGAGAGAGATGCCAGTGATAAGGCAAAGATTTTCGGCCGCAGAGTGGGGTGTGGGGGTAACAGCCCCCAGGGGGGCAGGGCGGTCACTTGAAGACCCTCCCCCAAAGTACCGCTTCGAGACCACAAACTCCCGTCCCACGCCGGTCGTCCGTGCGCTCGCTGCCGCACATAACTCCTGGGTTGTAACAACTTGCCTTGGCGACGCTTTCCTCGCCAATTTCAGCCACACAAGTTAGGCAACAATTGTAGAAAGTATCCAAAGTTTAAAACAGTTTTTTTAGTAGATATAAAAGTTTGCCATGAATTTTCTTGAAGTACTTCCGTTGAGTACTGCTAAATCTACAATAACTTTGTGATCAATAAACAGTGAAATCTGCAATAGTCAATTAATTAATAATCAAAAGTCTTATATTAGAAATGAATAAAGAAATAATTTGTTTTTAAATCCTGTTACAGCTAATCTAAACTAAATTTAAGTGGAGGATGTGCTTCAATTCTTGTTTTCTGTAGCAAATGTATTAAAAATACAGTATTAACTTTCTTATTAAAACAGTATCTGCTTTCCTCTATATTTCCCATTTTTTAGTAATTTTTTTCTTGCTGTGTCATTCAAAGATTTTGCAAAACTATATATATTTTTATTAAATTTAGTACAATTGTTTTTTAAAAAACAAACGTTAAAGTCAATAAAATTCAAAATAAAAAACATTAAGGAAATATCACTTCAAATTAAAACTTAACTGTGACGTAGTGGTAAATAGTTTACATTAATATAATACATATAGAAGATGAATTAGTTCCAAAACAGCGAAATTAGAAAATTAAAATAATTGCCATTGATGTTTGATGGTAGCTAGCGAAATCAAATGTAACCTTCATCCATCTGAATAAAACTTCTAGAAATTTTCTATATTATTTGTTGGTTCAATATATATAGCAGATCAAACCTGTAAAAACTTTTACTGTGGAGAATAAATTACATAAGTTGATATAAAAGTTTGCAGAATGTTCCAATTCGGATATTAATTATTAATTTGGTCATGATTTTAGTTTATCTGAAACTATAGAGGTACACAAAAAGTCGTATCAATAAAATTCGCTAACAGTTTGATTGGTCTTAAAAAATAAAAATAATAATAATAATAATTCTGTGTCAGCAAGTACGTATGCATTAGACTATATTCAAGAATATAATCCATTTGATTCAATTAAATATTTTAAAACTTGTAGAAAGAGTGTATCAAACATTGATAGGTACTCTTTCTACAAGTTTTGAAATTGTTAATAAATTTATTAAGAAACAATATGCAATATACTAACAATGCTAAATAATTTCATAAACAATGAAAAATTATTTAGTAAAGAAAAAATTTATACATGAATTCAATTTAGGGAAAAATGATGGCATTTTAAAAGTTATGTACAAATTTGTACGATATTCTATGTTGTAAAAATTTATTTTGTTAAAAACTTAGTTTAAGTGTAAAAATATTAATTAATTAACAAAATATTATGAGGAATTAAACAAATATATTTTGAGGAATTAAAAGAAAAATATCTTGACAAATTTTTTTCTGTTAATTAAGCGAGTATTTAAAGCGTATTAAGTCTGGATGCGTGACGAAGGGAAAACATTACTTTCAGAGCGGAGTTTTAGGGTAACTTCTCATTTACATGAAATAAAACCTAGAAAACTCCTACCAGACTATCGATGTAAGATGCTTACATGCATTGCCATAATAGCCATCGTGCCTTCCCGTTTCTGAAAACAGCGACTGCAACGAACGCTACCAGCGCATTCGAATCTGACCCGTCTGTCCAGATATTTGAATAAGATTTTTAAACTAATGGTGCAACTTTGAAAACCGAGGCAAAATACATTCCGTGTGATATAAAATGAAATATTTCCTGCGTTTCTATCTCACTTAACAAACGTTACTTACCTAAATCTGAGACAGTTAAACTGAATCAAATCTGAACCATGCAGTGAAAAATCTTAAAATTGAATATTTTTCATTGTTTTAACATGGGACATGCATTTTGCGAAACCAATTTTCTAAAACCCTGAAAGGGAATTTTCTTAGCACCGCATTGATTGATGGCTTGGGAGATTTACTAAATCTCCCAAGCCATCAGTCAATGCGGTGTTTTAAGAATTCGTTATTGTTATTGAATGTATTTTTTATATGCATGGTTGTTTGTGTTTTCTAAAATCTATTTATTATTATATGGTGAAATTTTTAAATGGTGTTTTAAACTTAATTGTTTGTAGTTTTAGGATTGTTTATATTTATGATTTTAAATAAATGATCGATTGCGCTGAAGTTATATAATGTTTTTAAAAATTTTTGTGTTGACTTCTTCTGAATTGTGAATGCGTAAAATTAATTGTTATTTTTTTTTGTTAATAAAATTAATAAATGAAAATATAACAGTTATTATGTTATGAAATAAAGTTATTATGCTATTTATTGAAGTCAAGCAACTCAAAAATCATATATGATGATTGGAGTAAATTATAATATCGAAAAAAATAATGCTTTAATAATTGAGTACATACTTCCGTGTTTAACATGAACTATTTCAAACACGTTCCATTTCCTGCCATTTTATCACAAGCAGGATTGAAATCTTTGAATTCTTAACTATTATTTACCTATACTATGTGTTAAACCAGTATAGGTAAAAATAACATATTCATGCGAAACGAATAGATCATTTAACATAATACTTCTTTAATTTAAATAAAAACTATATAGCCTTCCTTAGCAAAACTATGAATAACTTATGTGCATTAAAATTTTAGCTTATAGTTTTGACTTATATATTTTACTTAGAAATTTATATTCTCAACAGATTGCAGAGGCTTGATAGCCAATTGGCTAGCGCTCTGGCCTATGGTACCACAGACTTCAGGTTCGAATCCTGGCGGTGGCATGTTTGTTAATGGCTAACTTTAAACTGTAAGTCCCTGCCTAATTAGCCTTTAGTGTGCACAAAATGGCCGTAGAGAGGCAAACCAAACCAGCAGATTACAGAAATTGTTCAATTGTTCAATTTATATAAAACAACAAATAATGTTACGATATTATTCTAATCAAGTATCACATATGCTTTATTTAATATTAAATTTACGTTTTTAAAAATGATTTGAAATTCATAACAATTATTTTGAAAAAAAACTATGAACTTTGGACTATAGATTTTAGCTCTAACATTGTTAATACAATCATGCATCATTTCACTATTTTTACTTTTCCCACCCTTTCCCAGAGCGAAAAGTCGCCAAGCCCTAGTGTCCCCGGTGTTAGCCAAGATATCCTCCTCGACAAGCCCGAGCCAAGTAATTATTCCCTATCCGCATCCCGTTTTTCTCTCACTCCTATATCCGCTACATTTTAATGTCCTTTACTCAGACAACCGAGTATATGAATGTTTGTTAGCCAAAGCCAACTCCCGGATTATGGCCTTCCCCAGGAATCAAACGCACCCTAGGAATCGAGTAAATTTTACACCGCCTTACCACTCATTTTGACTTTTATTGCCAAGATAGAGTTCTAGAGGGCAGAAAAGGGGTTCCAGGATCCGAATCGGGAAGTATTAAATGGAAATTCTGGTTCCATCGTTCCTCTACTGATAATAAATACCATGGGCGATAATGCATGTTTAATGGAAATCGTGTTGAATGCCCACTGCAAATAATACTGAGGTACAGAATGGGAATGAGTTGATGCTTAGTGTGAGAAACTGATCTCGTAAGTCATGAATACGTTGAATAGACTGGATGGCTGGGATCTTTATATCCCAGCCAGATATGACCGATAACTTTTGGAATTTTTTTCAAGAAAATTGAAATTAGATATTTTTAGTGATATGAAATTGCTAATTTAAATTATACAGTCATGTTTCAATGTTTCTGTTTATTTGGTACTGACCTGATCACCACTTACTTTGCACTGACCCACCCACTTTATACTGATATGATGTTGATCCATCAAAATTTATCATTTAAAAAAAAGAGCTCAACAAAATAAACATTTGCAAATGCAATATTCCATGAATTATCATTTTAAATTAACAAATTAACAATTTCATATCACTAAAAACGATATCTAATTTCAGTTGTCCTGACAAATAATACAATTCCAGTAAGTATTGGACATATCTTTGCTATAGAAGATCCCAGCCATCATGCTGAACAGTCTATTCAACATATTCATGATTTTCGAGATAGTTTCTCACACTAAGTATCAACTCATTCCCAGAAAAAAAAAAAGACCTTGGACTTATGCAATGTAATTTTTCAGTTTTAAAAGTTTGGAGCTAAATTTTTATGTGAAAATTCGTTTAAATAAATTCATGTAAATTCTTTAAATTCAAAAATATTCGCATGTGGTTTTATTAATAGTTTATATTATAACAATTACTTTTCTATACTGAATAAAGTATGAGTATGAACATAACTGAAGGATAGTAAATTTCTACAAATATTGGACGATTAATTCTATTTCGCTATTAAAAGTATTTCTACAATATTACTAATCTAAAAATATTTCCAGTCTTTCTAACTCCGTTTATTATTACGAGATGCAATCCACTTTTCTAGGAGAAAATAAATATATCGTATACATAAATCAGAGTTAGTATCTTGTGATTTTTCTAAAAAAAAAAAAAAAATGTAACTTTTGATTTAAATAAAACAAATATTATTAGTCGTTAAGAAATAGTTTAGGTTGAAAATTAGATTTGATAGCTTAATCCAAAATATGATATCACGAGGCATTCACAGAAAAATAACCGATATTCCATGATGCCGAGAATTAGGCGACTTAATATAATTTAAGATTGCGAAGAATTGCCTTTTGCTGCACTGTTTAATTTAATCATAGATATATTAAGTACATGTTAACTTACGATATTAATATAAAGTTAGTGATGTGCAACTATTTGTATTTATTCCGTAATCCGTTTTTAAATGTTTTTAATTGCGAGTTCATTATTTTGATGGATATACAATCATATTTTATAGCTGCTATCTATAAGAAAATCCTTATAGTTTCCTTATTATAAAATTAATGCTCTATATATTGCTATTCCTTCAATATGGCGGTGTTTTTATTCTGAGAGATTGTGACCTCATTGAAGGGGGGAGACAGTTTTGTGCATCAATTTTAGATATTGAAAACTTGATAAAATTATAACTAGTTTCAAATCTAAGATCTTCAAAATTTCGTATATATATATATCTAAATTAACTAATATATAATAATCTTTTTATATATAATTTGTCTGGTTTTTTTCTTATATTTTATGTAGTTCTATCAGGTTGTAGTTGGAGAGGCCTTGAAGGTAACGCAAATGAGTTTCCAAATTGAAGGTATATTTCCGAAACCGACAAGAAAAAAAATACGAATAAGCTCTCGCGTCTATGCTGGAAATATATATGATAAATCTGTAGCCTGGAAAATCCTTCTTTTGAGCTCGAGAATGAGGTTGGGAATAGTCTAGATCCCTGGAAGTGTTAGTTCAAAATTATGGATGCAAAATGTGGGTGAAATATAGTTGGTGTGTCCTAGGCAATGCGAATCTGTAACATCTCTGCTTTTATAGTGACGAATACCTCAATTCAAAAATGTTCACAATTCGAAAAGAACATGTAGTGCTATCAAATTCCCAATAATTTCTGGAAAAATGCAATACCATTTACATGTTACTTTTTTTCAAAGGCATTATAAAGTTTTTGCATACGTTCTATCAACTCTTTATAAATTCTTACCATAAATCTGAACTTATAAATAAACATACCTGTATAAAAGTATTAAATTTTGAAATTTAACATTATAGTATATATAATAAATTATATGATCCTTTATATGATAAGACATGATGCCATATGATATGATACAATGCTTTATAATTACTGTATTCATGTGTGAAAACCCTCTCTCTCTTTTTCGTGAATTGCTGGTGACGTAAGCAGCAATTATATAAAACAAAGAGCCCTTGAAAAATGTTAAAGACGTGTGAAAAATATTATTTTTATTTGATTTTTTTTTACAATAGTTAAATCAGTCAGGTACGTTATGAATTTTATTGCATTTGCTTTTAAACATAACATATAGGTATAACATAACGTGATAATTAGTCAAGATTGCTGAAGCGAGATAATTTGTGAATTATGTACACGTGTTTCACAGATATCAACATAGAATTTTTACATTTCGCAATGTAAACTTATTTATTATTTAGAATAATACAAGGTTACTCGAAACATTTTTTTTAGTCCAGAATTAAAAATTAAATTTCGCTCAAATTAATTGATATATTTCGCAATGTAAATTTGTTTTATTTTTTAACTTTGCTGATTAATTTATAATTATCTGTATTGAGCAAAACCATGGGAAAAACGTAATATTATGTCGAATAATCAATATGCATATCAATAATTATTGTTACAGCCAATCAATTAATATTCGTCTATCAATTCATCTAAATGTAAGTCATTATATGAAAGTTGAATTTTGTATTAACGGTCACAAAATATTTTGCATGGCGATGAACGAACCCGTTTTGTAGGTTGTTAAAATAACCAGACTTGTAGTTAAAATAACCAGACATCTAGTTAAAATAACCAGACATCTGTAGTTAAAATAATGATGGATATCATCTGTAGTTAACAGATGTCTATATGTAGTTAAAATAATCGGAAGACTTTACAATATAATTTATTTTAAAATCTTAAAAAGCGAAGTTGCTTAATTAATGTGAAAGATTATGAAGTTTAACCCCTGAAATAATCAGCTTATTGATTTCAGCTTTTTCTAAAATTGAAAATATGCATTTTTAGAATTAGTATCGCCCATTTTTTATTCTGTTCTATTTATTTTGTATTATAGAAATTCAACATTAATTGTAGTCATTCGAATTGCACATGAGTTGGAACAAATCCACCTTAATTCATCACCATAATTTTCTAGACCACCATGTGATATAACATCACTACTATTATCACTAAAAATGTCTTCACTTTGATTTATTTAAAAAAGTTATAAAGTAATGTAAATGCAAATGATTATAAGCAATAAATAACATGCAACTCCTCGGCAATGTTTTGGGTATGATAGAATGTAGAATCAATTGTCTGTAAAACAACATGAAATCGCTATTTATTGATGGTTACAGATCTCACGAGAGAACTCGTATAGCTCAAATCATTTGTTTTAATACAGAATTAAAAATTAAATGTCTCTCAACTTAATTCGTAGAGGAATAGGAATGAGATACGAATATATTCAGGGTTTCTCCGAGGAGAAATAAATATGAGATACGAATATATTCAGGATAATCAGTTAAACGATTAAAATTTAAAACAGAAAATAATCTAATTAGGTATTTTTAAAAAATATTTATATTGAATTAAAAAGAAACAAAAGAGCAAAAAAATATATATTTCAAATTATAGTTTTCTAACTGCTCAACAGAGATTGACGGGAAAAATTGACTGGGAAGATTGAAAAGGGAAAATCATTCTGGTACTGTTCAGAGTAAAATGTGATTATACAATTTACTTTATTAAACATCGAAAAGATCTTTCAAAGTTTTTCGGATATATTTCAATATATTTCCGATGACATTGATTTGCATATGAATCGTTTGTATTGCGCATTATGATAAAATCAATGCAGTTATAAAAGGATATTATGTATGTAGGAAATATTTTGAGATTTTTAATGCGAAAGAATCTTATCACAT
This sequence comes from Caerostris extrusa, assembly GCA_021605095.1. NCBI lineage: Eukaryota > Metazoa > Arthropoda > Arachnida > Araneae > Araneidae > Caerostris > Caerostris extrusa. Next base: position 124,003 of record BPLR01016143.1, on the reverse strand, counting down.
TATAGTTACCAGAAAGTAAAGGAATATCTTTGCTTTCCAATTACTGAATATACAATATCGGGCTTGCCATACAGCGAGTTTGTCGTACTTAATAACGCTATTATTATTTTTATAGTAAAGATTTACAAATGGTACACAGTCGAATCCATTTGTGGGGTCTTAATGATTTCTGGAAAGTACAGCTTTCCTCTTTCAGCAAGACATTCCACAATTAAGTAAAAGTGGGCCCGACTGAGGTCGGGACCTCGCGTTCTACTGGCAGCATTTTTTCCCGCTCAAGACCCCCAAACTAAATGACTCTTTTTCGCTCCATTAAGCAAAGCGACCACTCAAAAAGAAGGCGGAAAAAGACCAACAGTCATCCAGCCATGTCCAGAACCACCGACTGTCTCAACTACTTATATGACTGTTCTGGAGAAGAAGGGGGGGACGGAAGGTGGCTCTTAAACGATCCATGACCAAAGTCTGAAAAATGAAGACCTGTTCCGAGAAGAAAAAGAATCGAGAAGGTCGCCCGGTTTGGGTCATCTTTCTTTTTGGTCATCTGGTTCTGATTAGGGAACCTTCTTGTGAAACTTCATATTCCGTTCTTAGAAAGCACAAATATTTGCTTCCAGTTTTTCCTTTCCTTTTCTTTTTTTTTTTTTTAGATTAATAGGAAGTGTTAGAAAGTGTGCCAGCGTGAAAATGAATTAGAATTGGTAAATCGTTCATAAAAGTTAAGCAAAGAAAAATTCTATTTCACAGAGTTTGCAGTTTTCTAAAAGATATGTTTCATGTTCCAAGCAAGATTCAAAAAAGGGGAGAGATGGGAAGGGGATGGGTGTCGAAAATTAAATTTAGAGCTAATCAATATTTAAATTTGGAAATCTAAAAATTAACATGCTTGTAATGCATTTCATCTATTAACATTAATTAAATACAAAATTAAACGGCGATGTGATCAATTCAGCTGTCATTGCTTTTTACTAAGTTACATTCAATATTTCAGCTTATGAAAACTTCATTCCTTTATTCATTATTTATTCTTCTTCATTCATTCATTATTGTTCTACGATTAATTTTACTAAATTACCAAATTATTATTATTTTTATTGCCTGATTATGCAATTGCCAAATTGTGTCCTTGACTAGAACATTTTGTTTCTGTAAGGTAATTTTTGAAAGATTGAAAATCATTTTCTGACTTATCCATAAAGTGTAGTTGTGAAATTTTTCCACGCTGTATTGATTCATTAATTACTTCCGCTAAACTACACCTGGAGAGGAAAAAGTTTATGCCTAGAATCAAGATTTGAAAAGTAAAGTTGCTTTATTTTGAAAAAAAATACTAGTTTTAATGCAAATATTTTATTAAATTATTCGTTTATTAAAAAATAATTTGATAATCCTTTTTTTTTTTTTTTTTTTTTTTTTTTTTTTTGTAAAACGAGTTTTACAAAATGATTTTTCTGTTGTTTTTCACAAAACTATGTTAAAGAAAAATTTAACATGAGCCTTTTTAAAAATATGTTAGTATTTAAAATTTCTACATCACAGTTAATACACGTAATTTCTTTAATATTCTATTTTTAATCAACTTTTAAACAAACAATTATTTTCTTCATTAAATGAGTGGATAATTAAATCTATTTCCTAACATTTGAGCACTATTATAGTTGGTACAATAAATACCTTTTCATTTTTAATATTTTCATTATAAGTATGGGATAATTACTGGTTTATGGTATGTTTAGAGCTATTCATCTAACTATTATTAATGCTTTTCTAACATGCCTTTCCCCAAACTGATCATCCCATCATTCTAAAACAACACGACAAGACACCCACAGATAATTACACGTACATACACATAAAAAAGGGTAAAAACGTCACAGATTCCGACATCCCTCCCTCTTAGATGCAATATCTAAACTAACCCGAGCGACATGAAATCCAAAACAAATGACGACGACTCATATTCAGGGTCGTAGAAGATAGGGAAAGACCAAAAGGAGGGGGATGGAAAGTCTCGACCCCCTCCCAAAACTGGGAAGCAGCCTGCCCCTCCTTATCTGGCAAAGGATCGGGAGAGGCTGAGGTCTTCCGGATTTTCCGGAAATAGGTACGTCGGTGGGACGGAAGAGGGGTGGGGGTGGGCACGGTGGGAAGGTGCATGAATGGACCATAGGGCAACTGTGTATCACATGATGGAGCGGCGTTGGAAATTTGTGAGGTGATAATGTGATGATGTATGCGTTCAAACGACACGGTTTGTTTGAACACAGAAAATGACCCGTGTTCAAGAATGTGAGGGGGCTGTTGGATTTGCTTTTTTCCTTCCTCCTCCTTGAAGGGAAAGCGTTCTTTTGATCTTGAGAACAGCACCAGTCCTCAGTTATGTTGAAGTATGTTTTTGGCGAAAGGAGGGTTTGGTTGAGTTTCTGCTTAAACATAAAAATAAATGCGGCATTTGTTGAAATATTGATTTAAACAGCGGCATTAGATGATAGCATTAAGATGGAAAGTATACAAAATGTATGGAAAAGTATACAAAACTAAACTTGTAACTTTTGTAACTTGGAAAGTATACAAAATGTATTAATGCCAAATTAATTTATCAAATTAAATATGGGAATTTTATTCTGGTTCATTTTTATCAGTACTAAAAAGCATAAGGTATTTTATAAAATGCCTAAAATCTAATGTTTAATTTCATCCATATTTTCATGTTTAATTTAATCAAAATCAAGAATGAATGTTAAAGTGATGCTCTGCCATGTATAATAGGGCAGGCTCGATTTGAAAATGTCACCATTTTAGTAAAAGTTATGGTAATTATCCACTCAAATCCTACTGGTAGTGTGGATTATTTGATTGATATTAGTGACTATGGTGCAGTGGTGCAATCACTACTTTGGCCCACAACATGTTTCATGTTTATGTTGCTGGTGGCGTATGGTGCAATCATTATTTTGGCCTACGACATGTTAAATGTTTATGGTGTTGGTGGCGTATGGTACAATCATTGCTTTGGCACATGTTTGTGGTGCTGGGGCCGTATGGCGCAATCTCTACTTTGGCTTATAAAATTCTACATGTTTATAGTGCTGGTGGCATATGGTGCAATCGCTACTTTGGCCAACAACATTCCATATGTTTATGGTGAAATCACTACTTTGAAAACGAGTAGACATGGTAATGATTATGACAGTCCCAAACAGAATATTTGGAATTTTCCGAGTTTTCTCCAGTCTATGCGAATGAGGAGCAATAACTCATAAAGTTGCATAGAAGGTATTGCATTCTCCACTCCCGGGGGAGACAATGTAACAGGTCCCTCGTGATTCATTTGGGTAATGTTGTAACTGTTACGATTCCGCCTTCCATATCACGATATAATTTCAATTTTTGTAATTTTAATTTTAAAAACCAAAATGAACCTTTGCGTAAATAAATGTAAGAGAAATTTTCCTATTTAATGAGCTAGGACAAAATAGCAGCAATTATTATTTAGTAAGTAACATAGTATGTTATTTTAATTATAACAACACTAATGCATTATAGAATTGAATGTTTAAACACATTGTTGCACGTCATATCATATTAAATAAACCTTAATTAATATTTTCTAATTATAGGAATGTTTATGGGCCAAAAAATATTCTTTACTATTTAAATTTCCTAATATTTGAAATCTTCGTTATAAATTTAGTATACAGTTAGTTTGCATTTCAAAATTAATTCTTTCAATTAATAATTCGTATTATTAAAATGAAACATTTAGTTTTGGTGTTTTACTCAAATATACTTTTATTAAATAAAATAATAATAATTCATTTTAATTCTAACAAATTGTATTCGAAATTAGTTTCATTAATTCGAAATTATTTTCTTATTTTAAAAGAAAAATCTATTGATAAACCATTTCAAGGTTTATTTGCGAAAAATATTTTACAGGAAAAGCGAATGTATCGCTTTAAAAATGTTACTCTTATACAACTTAAAATTTTTTTCAAATATATGTTATCAAATTTTAAAGGCGAATGTTTATTTAAAGCAAAAGTAGAAAAACTGACATGAGAAATTTATGGTTGTTAAACTTAAAAACCTCATTGCAAAATGTAGTAATTGTATTTGGACTTGTTTATAATCTGCTATCATGTTTACTTTAAAAGATATTCAAAGCTTGGAAATGCTACAAAAATTTTGCAAAAATGAATTCAAATTGAACAAGGCTTTATTGAAATACTATTTTTTTTTATATGTATGCCCAACTTATTGAAAGTACCTGAATGGGTGTAAAAAATATTGAAAAGAAGATTATTAAAAAGCCATTAGAGTGGATATGTTTCAAGAAACTTAAAAAAAAAAAAAATGCAAGAAATTTTTTTTAATTGAAATAAAAGACCATCAATAGCCATCTTGCTTTTGAGTCTTTGAAGAAGAAGTAAAATAAACATTGAAAAAGCAAAATTATACAAAAATTTTTTTTTAATTTATCAACTTTTTCTAAAAGAATTCTAAAAACTTCAGTCTGTCGTTCAAATACAAAAGGAAGAAAAAAAAACTTTTAAGGAAGTTTGGGCCAGTTTTTTTTTTATTTGTATGTTGGGGGGAGACACAAAAGAACCTCTTCATAGGGTTCTAAGATTTTTTTTTTTTCAAATGCCTTTTTTTTTTTTTTAAATAATTTTTAATTCCCGTCTTTTAGAATTAACCTATTGAATTTACTTTTTTGTGTCTTTTCTTTTAACTGAAGACAGAATCCTTAGTAACAATATTTGGATAAGAAATTATTGCAAATTCATCTACAAAACAAATATTTTCGATTCAAACTTTAGAAAAGAAGTTGAAAGAGATGTAAAAAATGCGTGTGTATCCAGGGGACAGGATATTAGTAATAACCTTTAAAATTTTTTGTTACTTTAGGTTTTTTTTTTTTTTTTTCTTCTTTGGACAAATACATGTCCCACTTAAACAAATTTTTTGTCAAAAATTCATAAAAAAAAAAAGTTGATTGAAGAAGGTTTTTTTTTTTCAACTTAAGTAGATGCAATTATATTAATCTATAAAGCATTTTTGGTAGTCAGGTTTTGATAGTTAAAGTAAGTAGTCAAGGATGTAAAGTAGTTTTAGGGGGATCATATGAATTTGTTCATCTTTCAATTTATCCAAACTTATATATGAAATCATTAAACTAAATTAACACTTAATATTATTCAAAAAAAAAAAAAAATTCGCTTAAAATATCTAACTTGAATGCTGTTAAAAGAATTATCTTCTTTTCTAATTGTAGCCCGTTACAAATTCAAATGACAAAATTCTAACATGTTTTTCCCCAGAAAATCTATTTTAAGATTTCTTATACTCTCAGGTACAATAAATGTAATTAAATTGAGATTAATCATTCATTAATCATTAATTGAGGTTAATCAATATATTTCTACAAGTCAACTTAATTTAGATAAGAATTCATTTTTTTAAATATTAGCACCAAAATCTAAAGAATCATGTATATATATATATATATATATATATATATATAATTAACTAATAATAAAGGAGCATTACTAAAGTAAAAAATTCACATGGTAAATAGTCAAGAATTTTTTTACTTTTTCTGAAAATTATTTATGATAGAATATAAATTTCTTGATCTTTAGAAAAGATTTCATTCAAAAATGTGCATCCATCATAAAATTAACTTATGAAATCAAGCTAACTCCCTGGCACTACAAATCCATGTAGGACCATGGCCGTCTGCTTATTGGCAGATTCCGAAACAGGAGACGCTTTTTTTTTTTAAGGGTAGGGTTGTTATGTCTATGTTCAACTGTCTATAGTCATATTAAACCGGTAACTACTGTTTTAAAGTGGATTCCAAACCACTTCAAACATTCATGGCATCTCCGGAACTCAAGCTCGAAACCCGTGGCACAGAGACCAGAGCTCTAGTTACTCGGTCATCAGGTCCTTATGAAATCAAACAAACCTTTTATAAATGCGAAATACAACGAAAAGATAAACTGTCTTCAATATTCCTGATGATATACTTAAAACTTTTCTGTTTAAATTATATTTAGTTATGAATCTTCCTTTTCTTTAATCATTCAATTTTTTTTTTTCGTACAGATAGTATATTTTAATTTAATTTTTCTTGATTTTAACAATTTTCTGTTAATAAAATAGTAATCTGAATTAATTCTTATTAATTTTGGATAAAAGGTAAAAAAAAAAAAAAAAAAAGTTTATTAATAATACTTTGTTACAAAGAATACTATTCCTACTCAAGATCAGTTTGTTATGATTCCATTAATTTCAAGGCACTCATTAACTTTTTCCAAGTCCATTTATTAATATTATTACATTAGCATGCTAATTAAAGTGGTACAAGCATCCTGCTTCAACAAAACATATTAAAAACTTTATCCTCCCAACAAAAGGTTAAGTATATCACGTAATGAAGATGCAAGGTCTGAATTACAATGCCATTATTTCCTTGTGCCACCCATTTTTACTTATTAACTTCCAGAAACACTGACTATTATTAAACGAATCATTTTGTTGATACTTATTATTTCAATTTGATTTTAATCCTTGTAATATTTTTTGAACCAGAAATTCAGTGAGATCTCATTACTGAAGTAATATGTGCCTAAATTTTGCAGACACCCAAATGAGCTTGATGCATACAAAGAATAAATTACCACTCCTTGTTTGAATACAATGCACATTTCATGTTCCCATAGTAGATAACAAACCTTAACTTATACATATCTTGCTCGCATAGTACGTGGACATCCGAAACTAATTTGTATCTTATTATTATTTATCTTTGTGTACAATATGTTTGTTATCTATTTTATAATGAAGAAATTATCAACACATTATTGTTATTGATGAAATTTGATTTGATTTCGAGACCAACCCAATTTTAATCTTAATATAAATGTTTACCGTTTTCTGTTTCAAAGGAAGATCTTAACCAAACTCATATGCAAATGCGTACCTACCACAGACTTATATTAAAGAAATGTAAAGAATATTAGATTAATGATAATACTTTATGAGGTTGTTATGAAACTCTCCAATTTAAATTAATAAATCATTATAAAGAATATTAAATTCTTTTTATTTTTATTTTTGCACTTTCCATTATACATTCTTTCCTGTTTTGAACTAATGTAATTTAATTTTTTTATTATTATTGTTTGCTTGTTCATATTACTTATAAATTAAAGATCCTCTTTTATTGGTGAGTAGGTCAAGTAAGATAATGAAGATGCCTAATTTACATTTATATCAAAAACCAGTGTCTAAAATACTTATTTACGTCTAGAATGAAGTAAAGAAAATTTAGTGCATTTTTTATCCTTTTGTGTAAACATGTGAAAATTGTTGAAGTTGAATACAGTGTTTTTGGAACTAATACCTGTTTACAAGTTTCATCGAATCAGATTTATTTGAAATTATTATTGTTATTAATATTTCTATAGTACTCCATTTTCATTAAATTTTTACTCTTTAAAATTAAAAAAATTCAATTAATTGCCATGAAAATTTGTTTATATTTTTGATTCAACTTGTTTGAGAATTTTTTTTTTTTCAATCAATTGGTTGAAACATAAATATTTATAATTACGTTGTTGTCACATTTAAAGTAAGAAATTTATAAAGTATAATCTTTTCATTAAATTTCTTTTTAAAATTTCAGTTAATAAGTTTTCATTATATAAGAAATGTTAGTTAGGTTTTATAAAAAAAGATACTTTCATGCTTTCACCTTGTTCATAAGAGGAAATTAAAGAAGTTTTAAGAAAATATTATGTGGTAAAAACATATATGGAAAATTAGTGCACAAAAATTGCCAGATTTATTAGTGACTCTCATATTTTTAAGACACTAATGATAGTTAAACAAATCAAAATTACATATGAATTTTTTCCCACAAAAATGCCATTGCGGATAATTGCATTCTCTTTGATGACAGTATTTTTAACACTTTTTGGTTTTGTAAGCGATATTACGTAAGTAAAATATTATTATCAGCTTTAATTAGAGTTCAAAATTAATTGATTTATGCTTTAGGTATTAAGCATTACAAATATATATATGTATGTGTGTATGTAGGTATGCATGTACATAAATACACATGAACATGCATATATATATATATTTTATATGCTACAATGGAAATTAAATTCCTATAAATAATTACAATTATAAGATATTCTTTTGCAAAATTATTAACTTTTTTAAGAACTTCTATAATATTTTCTTACATATTGCATATAAGTGTGTATAAATATTGTCAAATCTACTCCCTAATTTATTCTTGACGACTTGCATTTAAATTGTTTTAAATGTAAATAATAATAATAATCCGATTGTTTCTCGTATAAAAATTACTTAATTCGTAATTATTAAAACTGTTCGATGTTTATAAAAATTAAATAATTGTAAATGCATTAACGTTTAACAATTTGACCAAAACTTGACTAATGGAAAATAAATTTATTAAAATGTTATAGATTAATTTGATCATTAAATTTAATATACTTGTTTGCTACTTAATATACAAGTAATAACCATTTATTATTTGAGTATATGTTGATCTAAACATAACTGCAATTCTTTCTATTTCTTTCTTTCTTTTTTTTTTTTTTTTTAATTATTCATTTGCATATTTATTTCTTCGTATCTTTATTCATGTGTCCCCCATTAACAACAAACGAACAAAAGAAAGACAGAAGACAGGAAACGTATTATCATTTCAATATATTTGCACCAATAAAATTTACATAACTCTCAGAAACAACCATTACACTGCAGGATGGCAGGCGAAACAGAAAAGAGGAGGATGGAGAGAGAGAGAGAGAGAAAAAAAAGTTACAACAGAAAAACATCTCTCTTCCACAGCTTAAAAATAATAACCATTACACAAAAATGTTTTTCCATCGTCCGTCCTTCGTTATAAATTACAACATAACACCCAAGTCTCCTATTTTTGCACGAACGGACAAATGGCAAAACATCCATGGCAACAAAAGGGAATGCTTCAATATGTACAAAGGGACAAACAACTCTGTCACTTGCTGTATGTATATATATATATTTATGTATATATAGTATTTCTTCACACTTTGAACTTGCAAAGCACATGAGTTGTTTGAAAATTGCACTGTTAGTCTTGTCTGTGCTTGTTGAATCTTCAGTAGTTTTTCTTTTTTTTTTTTTTTTTTTTTTTTTTTTGAGACTTAGAAATTTGCTACTAGCAAGCAGTGAGTAGTTCTGCATCTGGTTTGGTGTTTGCCGTACGTATCTGGTCATTTTTCTGCGGTTTTAAAACTTTTACGGTTTTTGCATGTCAGACACAGCTTCTTGTGTGTTGATTGAATGTTTCGTTAATCATCTCTATGGATGCTAGCTTTGTTTAAATTATAAAAGTATAAAATACTGTATGTGTTTCTTTCTGAATTGAGTTTCATAAGCTCGCCGCTGTATTTTTTAAAGCGAATGCTATGGATATAATTCAAAAGGCTGTTTTTTTGTTAAAATGTTTTTCACCTGTGTTATGTTATAGATATAAAGAATTAGTCATGTTTGGATTATTATAGGAATTTATTTTCTTATAACATTAACTTTTAAATTATATTATAGGAATTTATTTTCTTATAACATTAACTTTTAATTAATTTTAAATTAAATATTTCAATTAAAATGTGCAGAATTTATCATTAAGTTGTAGAAATTAGCAGCATAAATAATGATTGAAAATTTGTTTTCTTGTGTTGATAGGATAAGTATGAAATGTATATTTTAATAAGAATACTATTGGTTTTATTTTATCATGCAATGTAAAATAAAATAATGTATTCTAATAATTGTAAATAATAATTGAAATTTTTTTTTTCTTTAGTTGATAGGATAAGTATGTTTTAATAAGAATACTATCGATTTCATTTTATCATATATTGGAGAATAAAAAAAATATATTCTTCAAAATAATTAAGAGAGAAAATCATTTATCAGCGATTTCGTTTTAAGCTGTAAAATCATTAATATTTTATAATTATATTATTAAAATTTTAATATTTTTTGCCTTAAAATTTCAATATTTTTTTTAGTTAAGTTTCAATATTTTTTTTTAATGGGAAATTTTTTACATCTTATAAAGAAGTAAATGTTTTTCAAATATTACTTGCTTTGATTGCTGTGAAGAACATATTTGTTTCCAATAACTGAAACAGAAGTCTATAAAATAGAGTAATAGTTCTTTAAATGGTTGTTTAATAAGTATTTACATTAAACTTGTGCTTACTCGCTTAACATCGTTTACATAAGAGCAAAAACGAAGAAAACAGTTATATTTTAAGTGGCATAAGTAACCTTATGTTTCTGATGAGAAATATTCACAATCCAACAGTGGCTTTCGTGATCCCTTAATGGCCTACAGAAGGTATGAAGAATGATTGAGGAAGGAAGAAAGTAATGAGGAAAAAAAACCTCTTAAAACATTACTTGTAAAATAAAAACGTACATGCTTTTGTAACACTTTTGTTTTCTATCTTCTCTTGCTTGCTTATTTCTAATCTACTGGAAGGGGGAACCATTATCAAAACTTGGAAAAGAAAAGAAAAAAAAAATTAACAAAAGAAGAAAAAGAAAGAAACAACAACTCAGAATTAAAAAAATAAAGAGGAAAGATGAAGGGGGAAAAAAATATAAATAAGTAACCGCAGAAAAACTGAGAAAACAAAATAGAATAACTGGCGAAAATGAACTTTTCGGAAACAAGATGGAAGAAATAAATAAAATAAGAAGAAGAAAAAAAAAAATCCACGCACTTACTATTGCTTCATCTCAAAACTCCATCAATAGAAACGATGGGTAAATTTTATATGAACCACAGGTGCACCCCTATTTCTCTCCTTCCACCACCACCCGCCTTCGAACTTGCAGATAAACCAAAAATGAGCGAAACAAAATCATAAAACATAACAGCAAACAGTAGTAAAAAACAAAAGACATTTTTTAAAAAAAAAAAAAGAAAATACATATCCAGCGTTGCCTAGTTAGAAATCGGAACAGATGGCAAAACTTTCCCAGCCAGATACAACAGAGTTGTACAGCTACTCCCCCTCTTCCCCCTACTCACAAATGTACTGAATGTGGTATATAAATATACAGAATACATGTTGGTACGCTATGAGGGTGTTTGTATAGATATAGATATATCCGGTACACGCATCGACACACAGCCTCAGGTCAGCAGCATTGGCACACCTGTTCTTTTTCTCATCCTTGATGAGCTATGCAGAGAGAGAGAGAGAATAATTTGGAACAGGGGGTCTTCTCTCATCCTTTTATTTTCCCATATAGTCTTTTGTTTTTCCAAGTTTGTGGGGCCTTTGTTGCTGGTGCCTTTTCCCCGCCATTCCGTTTCTACGTTTTAAAAGAGGACGAAAACTTTTCATTGGACTTTGTTCGCCATTTTCGCCAGGCAGTGAGTGTAAAAGACCATAAGACAAGGAAGAAAAAAAAGTTGGTAATGAGGAAAATAAATTGTAGAAATAAGGGACAGTGAAAGATTTTGAAAGATCATTCTTCATAGCCTTGTATTTTTCGTAAGACATTTTTGGTGTACAACTGTTTCATTATTGTTACGTTGACGTGAAGTAATTTTAGGAAAAACTGTGTCAGATTTGAACTCTTTCTTTGATTTCGGACTTATTTTAAAAAGGATTTTATAAATATTTTTTGATGACTTCAAAATTCATCTCCTTTCTATTACTTTAAGTTAATAGAAAGTTCCAAAAATATTTAATCTGATTAAACTGATTAAATTAATTAACTTAATCTGATTAAACTTTCTATTAAATTAATTATTTGACTTATTACAAAAAAGTGATTATTTACTAGTGAAATATAACTTTTCATATCCAAGAGTGCTTTGCTGTCAAGTATTATTTAATAGTTTTATTTTCGTTAATATTAAATAAAGTAGTTTATAATGAGAAATTAAATAAAGTAAATTTTAAAATTAATATTTCATAAATTTGGGATATTTCTTTAATTTTGAGTTTTATTGTTTAATGAATGGTTCTGTAAATGGTTTCCTAATATTTTGAAAATGTGTTTCATTGTTGTTATTCTCAACATTTCCTTAAAAATATTGTTTTTATTGTTTGTTTATTGTCTATCTTTTAACTTTTTTAAAGTTACTTATTTGTTTAATACATATATAATATTTTTTTTTTATTCAGAAAACACTTATTAACCAACTTTACTTGTAATATTTAAGTCAACCACATAAACACATGACTGATAATTATAGGAACTAACAGAGTTTATCTAGTAGGAGTATTTTATACATTTATAAAATTTGATGAAAATTTTAATAATCATAAAATTCAGTATCGATAAATGTCCCACGTGGATCTTCAGTTTTCTTCCATAATTTTCCATCCTGATTTGTCTCCAGATAAAAAAAACACACCAATGAGAACAAAAAAACACACAATTTCTTTCAGAACAATACAAAGGATTTAACTTATAAAAACAAATGTCTGTTTTTTTTTTCTTTTGTTAACTGTGATTATTGTTTTTTCAAATATATTAACTCTTATGTACACCCTTTACGGCGCACTTGTGCAATTGTTCATCGTTTCCAAGTCCAATACGAATCATCTGTCGAAGCCTGTCCTCGAGTCACAGTCTTCGGAATTCAGTAAGCCCGTAACTGATGTGGATGCAGACGTGTCCTACAATGTCTCTCTCACTTCCTGCCTGCTAGTGAGTGTTCTATACACCGTGGTCAGTGTGCTTCGGACACGGGGGGTGGCAGATAGGCGTGCCGTCACCACACGGGCGTCTCGGACATGGGATGGGCCCCTGGAAATCCTGCTGAGGACGATCTAGGGGGTCCATAGGCATCCGATGCGAGGCTCAGGACGCTGTCCGGACTGGACCTCTGGGACAGGAGGTGGTCGCCGTGGTTCGTCAGGTAGGGAGCGTCTGCGCCCAGGTTCACAGGACCTACAATGAAAACTGGCGGTCACATTAGGTTTCTTTTTGGTACACAGGCATTTACATACATGTGGTTAGATTCATTTAAGACATTTAAGAAATTTCGGATTTTTCATTTTACTTATGTGAGGATAATCATAATATTTCAAAATATGCAAAATAAAAAAAAAATAGTAGCCATTATGTGGTTATTGATAACGAAAATAGCATAATTTTTCACCGATAGTATTTGCCAATTCTTTGTAATTGGTGAATACTATCCGTGGTGAAAATTATAATCAAGAAATACTATCTACTTTTTTTTTTTTGTAATTTTACTAATACTATTTTATTGTATGCCAGCAAATATAAGCAGGTATTCTCTTACTTTTAAACATAATATATTAAATTTAGATGATTTTTAATGAAATAAAACATTAACTGCAATTTAAAAATGTAACATTTTTCTTAATTCCAGAGAATTTGATATACCTAATGAATTGAACAAAAAAAAAATTATCTTCCTCATATTCATTTAAGTTTTACGTTATCATTATTGGAAGCAATGCATTTAGTTCATCATAATTTAAGGTCTCACGCCCTTTTGTAAAAATTTTAATTCTTTCTTTTTTAAACACATATTGTATTTAACATTTAAATTTAAAAACATTTGCATAAAAAAGGAAAATTGATTTTTTTTTTATCTAGCAATTAAACACTGGCAATGCTATAAAATAACTATATTTTATTATAAAAACAAATTGTTACAAAGCATTTATATTTCTATTCAATTTTACAATGTGCTATAACTATATAATGCTAGAACTTTGTGTGTTACAACTGTATAATATTAGAACTTTGTAATGCTTTGTTATAACACATCGAAAATAACCCTTAATAATATTAATCACTGTTTTTTACATATTGGAAGGTGTAGTCCATGTAAATGCAATGTTAATGAGAGAATATGTTACAAATAAAACACTGAGAATTACTGATACGAACACGTTATTCTCAAAGCAGAGAAAACTATGATATAATTTTTTAGCTTATTTATCGACAAAATCGCTTATTTATCGTTATCGTATCGTTTGCTTAGTTATCGTTTATTATATCACTTATTTATCGTTAATCGCTTATTTATTATTTTATTATCGCTTATTTAGAGTTTTTAATATTTTACTCTATTTAATACTGATTATTGTACTAACTTTTGTTTAATCTTTGAGATTTATATGATGACAAAATTGAGTTTTTAACATGTTTATATTTGTGAAGCTTTAACAGAAAATATCATGATCAACATTTTCTAAAAGAGAATATGTTTAAATCTAATATTAATTACATCATTTCATAAATTCAGGGAAAAATATTTTTGTTGCATCTGTAAAAAAACAGATTGTGTATGATAAATTAAAATGCAGAGGAATTAATATATTTTTAAAAACCTTTTTAATTAAATATTGCTTAGGTTTACATATCCCAAATGGTTTGGAATTTTTAAGTTAGTATAATGAATTAACTTATGTCTCAAGAAAAATATATACTTATTAGACATTTTCAATGAATTTCATTTTCTAAGATCCTTGCATATATATTATGATTGCTTGCTTTCTTATGAAGAAAGTTTGAACTGAAAAAATGAGTTAATTTTTAAAATTCTATGCAGATTAATTCAGCCTACAAATCAAATGAGTCTGAATTTTTTTGTATTATTTTATTTTCTATCTGCAAATCCTAATTATGTAATTATAATAAGATTGGATGAAGAAATTGTTTTTCAGATTTCCAAGTTGCAGAGGAAAAAGAAAAAAACCTGGGATAAAACTTTTGGAAACTAATTTTAAAGTCGAAATACCATCTGCTAATATTAAATGACTTTAAAAAAATTAAAAGAAGCATCTTAAATTATCGAAGTTCATCGGAGAATTTTTTCTTCTCTTGTGTTAAGATTATCAAAGAGTTCGGATGTTAATAAGAGTCCCTTTGAAGTGAACTTAATTTTTTTTTTTTTTTTTTGATAAAAAAAGTCATTTCAAGAAACGGCTCGTGTGACGATACCAGGGACTTTTTTTTTCTCCTTTCGTTTCTTTTCTAAGAAATATCCAAATGTATTTTTTTTATAAAGGGAAAAAAAAAAAAAAAAAAAAAAAACAGAACAGAGTACCAGCTTCAAATCGTTGATAAAAAAAAAAAAAAATTCAATAATTCCTCGTGCATGTACGAAAGACTAAAAAAAAAAAAAAAAAAAAAAAAAGAAAAGAAAAGAAAAAAAAAATCTGAATAAAAAAAAATAAAAACTGTAGTCATAGAGAAAAGAAGTATATTTCTTAGAAATAAAATTGTTCCCTATCTTCCAAAAACTATTTCTTTATAGATATTCAAGAATATTTCCCAAGTTAAAAGAAAACTAGGGGCGTACGTATTTGAATTAAATGATGTATCCTTCTTACTATACATGAGAAAATTACTTTTCGGTTTCTGTTTAATTAAAAGATGCTAACTTTTTTCTTACTAGGGAAAAAAAAAAGAGGGGAAATAATTGTAAGATTCTGATACAGTTTGCTTTTGTTATTCTGGGGTAATGACAAATTTACCATCTGGATTTGGAGTCGAGAAAATAAAATATAAAAAAAATAAAACACTCTTAAAAAAAAAAAAAAAAATTTTTTTTTTTTTTTCATCAGTAAGGAGGAAAAAAAATTTTTTTGAAACAATAGTCATATTTTTCTTTTGAAACTGAAGCCATATATTGAAAATCAAGGCTGGGGAAAATTTTTCGATAATTACAGATCGATCAGAACTTGCATAAAAAACGGGGTGTCATTTGCACATTGATCAGAGTAAGGTATAGATAAAAAAAAAAAAATCCTTTCATAGACTTTTTTCTCCCTCATTTCTTGGTACTTCTTTTCCCTTTTCCGATATTGAGCGATTTTTCGATATCGGAATTGGCAGATGGGAGATATTTTTAGTTTAATTAAACTTGGTGACAAATTAGGAACTTTGGATTGAAGGATGTAGAGTTAAAAGAAGTGCAGGGATTTTTTTCCCTCTTCTGCGTTTCTTCGTCGGTGGTATGAATGGGAGTTTAGAGTTTCACTTACACCATTTTTTTTTTTTTGTTTTTGTTTGTTTGACGTATATTTTGTCACCAAATTGACTGCGGCGCAAGACGAGACAATAAAGTGACATTTAGGATTTTTTTTTCTTTTTCGTTGAAGTTCTATGTTACCGTATCTGAATTTTAACCCGTAATTCAAGTTGTATTTTCTGTAAATTAAATTGAAATTAAAAAAACAGAGCGCAATAATTTATGATTTTTTGTTTGTTCGTAGCTCGAAGGTCATTTTTTTTTATTGCACATTTTAGGCTAATTAGGCCGGAACCTACAGTTTAACGTATATTTAAAAGTTGGTTTAGGTAAATAAAGTAATATGTTAAAACATTCTTTTTTTATTATAAATTAAATCAGCAATTTTTATCTAAAAAAAATCATGTATATATATTAATTTAACTAGAAAAGAATAGTTTATTTTAATATTAATTTGACTTAAAATATCTTATATTTATACCAGTGACAATTTGATCGATGACAAGCTTTTTGACCATAAAAGGAAAATAAAAAATAAAAACAGAGATCATTTTCAGGATGCAAAATACATAAATTATGCAATAATAAAATTTGCAAAATTTTAAAAAAATAGTGTAATTTTTTTTTTTTTTTTTTAAATTTTGGTACAACTTTTACATTATACGGAATAAATAAAAGGAAAACTAATCTGCAAGCTTAGGCATTAAATTTGTTTCGCTTTTTTAAATTTGCCGATGGAAAATCATTTGTTTACCAGTTTATTTCTATATGTTAAAAATATGACACTTCTGTATATTGAGACGTCATTAACTAAAAGCAACCTGACTTGAAAGTAGGAAATAGAGAGAGAGAGGGTACTCACCAGGTCCCACCACAGCCGAGAGGGGCTGCTCCATGCTGGTCGGAGGGGGAGGAACATTCTGTCCGGGGCCCAGGACCCCGTGGTAAGCCATGCCGTCCGGTGGGGGCTGACCGGGAAAGAAGTCGTAGAAGCCCGGCTGGGTGCCGTACCCGAAGTCGCCGGGGCTGCCCGAATCTGTAAAAGGAAGTAATTTTTCCCATTTAGCATTCATCCCACGTAAGAATCACAAGAGTTATTTCCATTGTAACGATATTTTCACTTTCACTTGTTTATTTATTAAGAAAACAAATTTTAAATTTGTTTTGTATAAAAAAAAAACTATTCATATCGCATTTTCTACTACAAGTTATATATTTTGCCTTACTTTCTAGAAAGGCATATTTAGATAATTATTGTTAATATGCCTTATAATTAGATAATTATTATTTTTACATTTAATTATTTAATAAAATTTCGCCATTACGTTTCCTATTCTCAATATGAAATTTTAATTGCATTGATGCAAAAATTAAAATGAAAACTTGATGTGAGACACGATTCTGTAAATAAAAGGCACCGAAATCAATACAAGGCACAGAATCTCCAAAAGAATTCGCATAAAACCATTAACAAGAAATATTAAAATTATGGTTAGCATCATGTATACATTATTATTATTAACCATCTTTGAAAATCGATCATAAGTCTGAATAAGCAAGAGGACAGTAATATCTAAATTCTATGCAAATCTAATTGAACTTTGAGACTTCGACAGATAAATGCCTTTTTTTACATTGCTTTTATTATTTTACTTTTTTTCACATATACTCTCTACATAAAATATAAGAAGAAAAATAGTAATCAGATAGAAATTTAATAACCATGACTGATTGTTTTCTTTTTAAAATATTTATTACTTACATCTCTTCCAGCCGTCATGTTTGAAGATATATAAAAGCAAAAAACAATGCTATATTCTAATATATCCTTTCGCTGCTACTACACCCAAGAAGAAGACGGGGAAAAGATTTCGACAGTCGCTTAACCTTAACCGCCACACAAAATAAGGGCGCCTCGAGTTACCCATTCCGGTCGCCATGACAACAAAAGGATCGGCTGGCCCCTCGAATATCTGTGAAATTCTATTCCAGATTAAATCGGGAGAACTTATAATCCTGCCTCGGAAGCCGAATGCACACTGCGCGAGGCCTTTCTGCACTTGGCCTGCCAGACATCCATCATTCGCTGTTGCTGCTTTCCAACGATTTGTTTAATTTCGCAAATGAAGCCGGCCCTATTGATAACTGTTTTACTATGCATTGGAATAACTCGCTGTTAGACAATTGCCTGGTGTAGGTTATGGAAATCAAAAGAAGCGATTTTATTCATGAGCAGGGTTGGATGAAATAGTGGGACTGTCATTTTAACCTCTTAATTTAAGATATACGTATATTAAATAGATTAAACTTTTAAATGAATTATACAAATCTAACTAAGTGGCCAACGAGCGTGGTAATGTGAGTTGCAACGTGTGGTGTAACGTAAGTGGCCAACGTGTACAGGTATATGCAAATTGGGTTGGGTTCGAATCCGCTGGCGGCCGCCATTGTAGACACTGCTTTAAGAGAAGAAGAGACTCGATGGCGATTTACACAGCATAAATAAAATAGTCTGGCATTGATAATCAGACAGTTCAGTGGGATTTTTCAAGGTTTCCCCTTATATGACAAACACATGCAGGACAGTCAGTTGTAAAAGTCTTCCCAAAGGTAATGTCCTCCCCTCATTGCCTATCAGTGGATTTTACGTGGCCTACATAAGTGGCCACCGAGGGTCACTTATGCAGGCCACGTACTTATTTACTTATAAACGAGGACCACCGATGTTCAGGGGAAAACTTATATGGATATTTCTAGAACTGACTTAAAATTAGCGCTTTTGTGTTTATTATTTTAAATGTTGGATACTTAAGTTTATTCGTCAATGATGTGGTAAACAAAGTCACCGATTCGGAGTTATCCCAGATGCAGCTTGGGGAGATTTGCTGACTACATTTAGTTTGGTGCAGCCCTAATTTCAAACGAACACACCCAGGGAGGGAATCTGTTATATTTGAACCCTTCAGTCTCCTCACTAAATACTTATTAGGGAAGCTTATAGAAAAACTTTTAATTTAAAAAAAGCTTATAAAATTTCTAGTAGATAATCAGAAAATTTTCTACATTTTATTAATAATAAATAATCTTGCATGATTTTTTATCCATTATTTTTTATTATAAAGAATAAAGTGCAGAATTATATCTAAGCATATTTTTGAATAATTAGTTATTACTTAAGATTAAAAATGGTGTGTAGCTTTTAAATTAAGGGGAAAAAAAAAAAAGATTTTTGCCACATCAAAAATTAAAATCATTAATCCGGTACAAATATTTTTACATTTATCAGTTGAATAATTAAAAAATAGTAAGTATCTCTGTTTTATATGTAATTTTACTAAACACTTTAATTAAAGAAATAAATTTAAAATTACCAAAATAATATTGAACATTAGATTAAAGAATATAAATTGCATTAAAATAAAATTACCTATTAAATCGTTAATTACAACTTTTCTACCTGTCATGACAGAAATAGTATATTTTACATTAGTTTATTTCTTGATATATGCATAACAGATGAATAAAAAGTTCTTAATTATTATGTGTTTATGATTATCAAATATAAGTGTCCCATGTTTATTATATTGAAGGCGAAAATGTCTTTATTTGTTAGTTGGAAATTATGTCATTTCGGTAACTTGACTTTTCTTGACAAAAGAGTCTACCGAATATGTAAATTCACGACAATAACACGAAGAGACAGCCGAATGAAAAAACAAGCCGACTTCGTGTTGTCAGACGCCACAAATCGCTCCGCATTACCAACTTACATCACGAGCACATGTTGCATTCGGAAAAACAACACTTTACGCTCCATAGAACTACTTCCTCCTTGTCCCGGGCTCTACCTCTCCAGAATCTACAAAACCTAATACACGAGGAGTGTAGAGCACGCTCCGGCTCTCCATCCTCCCCCTCGTTACCACCGAAACCCCTGGGTCCAGAGTTGATGGCGAGAAGCTCTGGAGCGCGAAATTAAACGAGGCGTCCCGTCGTCCCTTGCGGCTCATCCAGCAGCAGCACCCCCTCTTGGTCACGTGACCCATGATGGACTACCCCACTGCATTTCGCACCCCAGCTGACACTAACCCAGGAGGGGGGCAATGATTTCGGGAAATATCACCCAGGAAAACCCCTTTGCTCTCTCTCCCAAATGTTTTGTAGTGTGATATACGTAGTGTAACATAAATGTGGCGATGTGTCCCGATGAAGTGTTTCTATGTGCTGAACACTAACCGAATCGCAATGGCCATTTAATTAAATAGACATTGTGAATGCGGTGGAGAGGGGAGATAGTTTTCGGGATACAAGGGGTGTTGGAATTAAAAGTATGGATTGTGTATTCGGCAGAAGAAAGTTTCACCAGTTTTGTTTGAATGATAGAAGCTTGTTCCTGTATGAAATTACTTGTGTCGTTTGCTGCAGAAAGTCTGTTTGACTAGGAAAATTTGCAAATACTATAATGTATTGAATGGATGTATAATTCAATGCGCACAATAGAAAGTTTATTTTTATGGATGTAACTGTTGAGCACTTATTTCCTTCTTTGTATTTCTTAAAAAAAATTATGACACCAAGAAATCCCCTTTATTTTTTTTCTTAATACATCACGTAGACTTACCTAGTACGTAACACAAAATCCCAAATAATATTTAATTCTTTATTAAATATTATTAGAAATATTGAAAATTTTATAATAAAATCGCAACGGTGTGGCCCCATGGTGTTCCAAGGCCGTCTGCCTGTTGGCAGATTTCGTGACAAGAAATGATTTCTTTTTACGGGTAGGATTGTCAGTCCTATGCCCAGTGCTCTATAATCATATTAGACCGAGTCTTGCGGTTTAAAGTGGATTTCGAAACATTACAAACATCCGTGGGCACCGCCGGGACTCGAACCCGAAACCTGTGGCATCGTGAGCCAGAGCAATAGTCACTCCGTCATGAGTCCCCAGAAAGAAAATATCAGTAACAAATAATTTAATAGGAATCAAATTCAAATCGATTAAAAAATGATTTAAAAATGGGAATGCAAATCGATCAGGCGAATAGAACAAGACGATCATCTTAAAAAGGATCTAATTATAGTGATAAAATTTTTAAAAAAGGGTGATATTAGAACGCGAGTTTCATTTCGTTCACTCATTAAAATCTAACACGAATATAATCGTCCGTGTCAAAGATTCGCTTTACTGATTTAAAATAAAGGTACAGTGTTAACTGAAACCAAATACGCGCATAAATAAAAACAAGATAGTTTTCCACTTCCAGTTCCTAACGCCCGTTGAAACCGCCTGTTTGCAGTGATGGAACAGAAACAATGTTTCAAAGTGAAGGGGAAGGAGCTTTAACGTCAACAATTCATCAATATCCAAGGGTGAAATGCACTTTCCCGATTTCTCTCTGCGCCAGAAAATTGGCCAGTCAAAGAACATTAAAAGCCGGCGAATATTTAAGCCTGTGCTTCTGCCTGGTTGCTGCAGTTAGTTGAAATTTGATTGATGATTAACCGAATACTTCTTTGTTGGGAATCGGTCCATCTGAGCAGCCAAAACTAATGGCGAACCCCCTTCGCCGGCCTGCTTTGCTGCTCGGATTCAAATCAGAGGCTTCTGCTTCTCATAAAGAGAAAAATAATTGATTGCACACCATTAGAAGAACATTTTTGCGAGTTTCGGTAAACGAGAAGATGCAGAGCATTTGTTATTCGGGGGGCATATTTGTTACCACGCTAACTAACCTCAGATCTGCGTAAACTGAGGAAGATTGTTGCTTGAGCTTTGAGCCCCCACGTTTTTTTAAGCTCCTTTTCCATTATGATAGAGGGTAGCGTTTTTTAACAAAGAGTTCGGGATTTAAAATAATTGTTCATTTATATAATTATTTAGGAAATGGTATTTTAAATTCATCCGAACGCACTTGTACAATGTGACGCCTAATATTTTAATCTCTTTAGCTTGCATATCATTAGAAAATCCTCTTTCCGATTTTTGGCAATAAGAATTGATTATGTGAAACAAAGATTTTACCTTTCTAACTAATCCAGAGGTAGTAATACTACAAAACCTTATCAGAATTGTTGTTTGAGTTCTTGCCGAATTTTTGAAAAAAAAAAAACTTTTTAGTAAAATTACAATGTTTGGTATTAAAAATAGGGTATGATCCAAAAGTCAATATACCCGTGAATGTGCTAAAAACGCTTTAACAAATGAAGAACATAATTATATTACAGATGAACATGTAGTTCAATTGATATTCTAGAGATATGTCCAACCTGAATCGTTGATTTTAATTCTGCTATTGTGCTTAACAGAAAAGATGTATCAATCAGGTCGCTGTTGCCAAAGGAAAGGAATTTCATCATCAAACATTTCAAAACTTCGTTTTACTCATTGGTGTGTATTGAGTGAGAAGGCGAAGTAAACCCTCACTACAAGATATAAACTGACCAAGATGAAAAGTTTGAAATATTAGTGAAGAAATTTGGAGAAATGGGTATAGTAACTGACAGGAGTTGAAGTAGTAGGTCACAAGTGGAAAAGAGAATACAGTGAATGTTAAGGAACGTTTGCTTGAATGTATATAGAAAATTATTGAAAAGATTATCCAACCAATAAGAGTTTCGTACGGAATATGTCAACGCATTGCGAAGAAACTGAAATTTTCCACACGATGCGAAAGTGTTGCAGGAATTGAAATAGAAGTTACACTACTGAGTAATACTGACAAAAAGAGTTACACTACTAAGTAATACTAGCAATAAATTATATTACAAAACAATATTAACAATTAGAGTTACATTACTGATAATAATAGGCTACGCTATTGATTGGAACCAACATGTATCGTCGAGTTATTTTATTTATAAACAAGAGAATGCTCGCATTTTTAGCATTTACGTTGATTCCATTCGTAGAATATCAGTTGAATTATATGCACTTGTCATTAAAAATATGTACTTTCATTTATTAAAAAGTTATTAATAAATCCTTGGTTATATGGACTTCTTAGATCATACAGAATTTATTTTTTATTTTTATTTTTTTTTTGCATTTTCTTTTTAATGACATTAAATCAATTGAACTTACTAATGCCTAATGTTTAAATCCAAGTTACATACCAGGAAAAATTTTTGAGAGATTTGACAGGAAAAATGTGAAGCATTTTTTATTTGGAATATATTTGTCAACTATCCTGAATATTGCGAAATTATTTCACAGTTAATGCATTGCGCTTTTACCGAAAAAATATATGATTTATGAAGTAACGCACATTTCCATGTATATGCCAAGAATTTTTAGAACTCTTTTAAAACTAAACTACGGGGTATTTACGTATACCCCGGGGTACGGGGTATACATACCCGCTTATATAAGGATCCGCTAATCTCATAAGTAAGTAATCTCATAAGTAAACCGTAATCTCATAAGTAAGTAATCTCATTAGTAAGTAATCTCATAAAGTTTTCTGTTAGCTAGGTGCAAGCGATAAATATCTAAAAATCACTAAGTATGGCCTTTTATTATATGTTTCTTAAGTTTATGAAAAATTAATTTTGAATAAAATGAGCTGTTTTATTTTCGAAATTATTTATAGTGGTGGTTTGCTGAGTCATCCCCAAAACAAAAAAATGTGATGTCGGGGAAATTTGCGCAATGCTAACGAAGTACTAAAACGTATATTAGAAATAATAATAAGATACCATAAATAATTAGAAAGTATAAACAAGAATGGAAAAGGAAAGTTACTTTAATCTTTACCGTCGATCCCGCGGATCTCTCCGCAGCTTTACCGAAGATTTTACAATATCCCAAGAAAATGTATGAACAGTGGTAATTAATGGTGTATAACAATAACGTTGGAATGGAAACCTGCGAAGTCTTTAAAGTTAGATGAGTTCAATTTTATAATTTTCAATTTAAGATTTTTTAATAATTAATAAATCTAGTTTATGCAAAAAATATTAAATCAAAACATTTTAAAATATAATGTACAGTAATCGCTTCGAAAGAAAATATATATATACATATATATATAATTGTATATATTTTTATTTAAGTTTTAGTTTTCTTTACACTGATGCTGCATTTATTCATTTAAATAATAAATAGGGTTGATAAATGTTGGTTGTTTTTTAATAGTTCTTTGTCTAATGTGACATGGTTAAATTTAATTTAATGGAAAGTAATATATTTTTAATTTAAAATATCAAAAAATTGTGTTTATTAAAGTGGATAAATACTAGCCTGATGCCCGATTTAACCGACTGGCCGATGACCGGTGATGCTTTGGTTGTTTGTAATAGTTCGGAACGCACTTTAAACCGTAGGCCCGGGTTTAATATGACTGTTGGGCGTAGAACTGACAACTCTACCCCGTTAAAAAGAAAACATCTCCTGTCTCGAAATCTGCCAATAGGCAGACGGCCTCTCTCCCCACCATGGGGCTGCTGCCCAATGAAGAATAAATATTAATCCGTTCGTCAAATTAATTCTAAATATTTATCGCAATTTTCAATTATATCTTGACAGGGAATACAAATAAATAACAATAAAAAGTTATATTGTTATTAAAATTAAAGTTATTAGTTAAAATTTATGTATTATTTACAACCACTCGCGTTAAGAAAGAAAATTAATTTACTGTATATTTAAAAGGAACATTTAAAAATAATCTGTGAAAAAACAACATTGATATTGTTTCAATGACAACAACTTTATCATCCATTTCCGGAAAGGCCCATACATCACACAGCATTGCCATGCACGGAAACCCCATGTATTACTTTAAACAAATCAAAACTCACTTAATACGGGCAAACCAAAACCCTAATTCCACTCATACCAATATCCAAAACACTCTTTGGCACGGAAGAGAGATTGCGGATAAAATATCATAAAACCGTCTATACCCCACACAGGCAAGGCAATGCAGCACACATAACAAACCTATCCTCTCATTCCGTTTCCACCATGCCTTGAAAAATTACTCTTCCATCTTTTAAAAGTACGAAATGATAAATTCCTTGCTCTTAATGATCTTCTTCTCTTTGCCGGCCAGACGCAGCATTTGCATGCACGTACACATGCACAGACCCCTTTAATGCAAGTATGTCCGACAACCGAAGGGGCATCTGCGAATGTCGTATGCATTCCCACAAACTTTAAAACTAACGGAGAACGGCAGCGTGCGTAAGGGGACTGGAGGGGTGTAGGGGAAGGTTCCTCTTAAACGCGTTTTTGATGAAGTTAATTCTTAAGAGAGAAAAAAGTTCCCGCTAATGGTTCGATTACAGTAATGAGGAATTCTTTCAATTTGCCTTAAATGAACTGAGAGAAGTGGTTTAAATGGATTTTCCATTCTGGTGAGGAGTTCCAAGGGGTGGAAAGGGGGGATTGTGTGGCAGTCCTTTTAAAGTCTTAATATATATCCCGTCGCCCCAGAAGAGGACCCGTGTCCTGCTCTCTTTTTAAGGAAAGAGGGTGGTCCGGTGCTTTTCTGTGAGAGAGTGTGATGTATGGGGACTTATTGCTAACGATGGTTTTCTTTTAATTAATCGGTCAGGAAGAGATTTTATGTGCTTTTGCTTGCTGGTGATGGATTTTGGAGAGATTCTTGGAGACTTTCGGCAAGGCTTAATGGAAGGTCGTCTGCTTTCTGAGCTGCTGTGGTTGGTGATCATTTGAAGGAAAAGTTTTCGCAGAACTCTAGCAATTTCTGAGAAGTATAGTTTATGAACTAAATAAGTAGATAAATCAGTCATCGTAGAGAGAAAATTTAAATCTGGTAGAAATATGTACATCGTAAATTTAAAATAAGATTATTTATCTGCTTTTAATCTATTTAAAACTGACGATTTTTATTTCTTCATATTTTCTGTGATAAAATTTTCAAAGCACTTTTATTATGCGATATAATGAAAAATCTCCTGATTACGAGTAAAAATCATACATCTTGAATGCTGATTTTTTTTTATAATGTTTCGTTTTTTTAAAAACCTTTTTACAGATTTGTTTTTTTATTACCCACAAAATTGTTGTGGGGAACGGGCTCCGTGGCTTTCTTGACCACTTTCAATTTTTGTTTTTAAATTTCTTTCACGAGCTAATAATTATATAATTAAATAAATATCAAAATTATTCTAAATGATCAGGTGGAAGCAAACACAATTTTATTTAATTGAAAATGAGATTTTCCAAGAAAAGAAAATCGTTTATAATTCCATTTTTTTTTTTTTTTTTTTTTAAGAATGCTGTTATGCGTTTTGCTGTTATAATAAATTCTAAATTTTATGGGGAACCTGTATATCGGCTCATCCGATTATATTTTTTTAATACTTTTTTATTTTTACATTACTCTCATATATGTCTGTACTAGTCAAAAATTTTATGAAGCTGTTTTTATTCTTCTAAATTATACTATGTATAGAAAATATAATGTGTCTTTATATAACTTAGCTTTTACAAATTTCATGTATCGAAAAAGTAATCGTTTTGGACTGAAGTTGAGTTATCGCATTATTTTGTAACTTGTGTAAAAATAAATATTTTTCAATATTCCCTTTTGTTTCCTTAATTAGCCTCTTATAAATGTAAAAATCGAATTTATCTATTTCCTTCAAGTAAAAAAGGGTTTGGTTCTTAGTGGGTTAACGTAGAAATACATTAATTAAATTTTTATTTATGTATTTCAACGTTAAGGGGAAATTAAGATAATTTAAATATTTGGATAATCTTTATTAAGAATGATCGATAGCTTTAATTTCATACGAAACCTAACGATTTTAAAGATAGATTGCAAATACCAAATATGTTATTTAATTAGTATCTCATTAAATATTTATAATTTTTAGAAAATATAGATTAAACTTAAAATACGTTTTCTAGAGACTATTTTTTAATATGTTATTGAAAAAAAAAAATTTTTTTCAATCTTTTTGAAAAGTTTTCCGAATTTGAACTCTGTTAAAACAAGATTGAAAAATATATATCGAAAAATTGTCTAATTTACCATGAAGCGTTCAAATGATTGCGATGATGTTGTCCTGTGCACTTGTCAGATACAGAATCACGATGTTGGAAAAAATAACCAGTGCTTTAAAAGAAATTGAACTTTATAACTCCCCAGCAAATCTGAGATAGTCACCCAAGGATATATCATCGAAGCGTTCGAAGAATTGTAATGATGTTATGTGTACTTGTCAGAGACAGAATCACGATGTTAGAAAGGATGGCCATTGTTTTAATCGAGATTAAACGTCATTGTGCCACAGCAATTCTGAACGTGCCACCCTGGGATACGTCATCGAAGCGTTCATGATGATAGTGATGATGTCGTCAGAGACAGAATCACGATGTTAGAAAGGATGGCCATTGTTTTAATCGAGATTAAACGTCATTGTGCCGCAGCAATTCTGAACGGGCCACCCTGGGATACGTCATCGAAGCGTTCATGATGATAGTGATGATGTCGTCAGAGACAGAATCACGATGTTAGAAAGGATGGCCATTGTTTTAATCGAGATTAAACGTCATTGTGCCGCAGCAATTCTGAACGGGCCACCCTGGGATACGTCATCGAAGCGTTCATGATGATAGTGATGATGTCGTCAGAGACAGAATCACGATGTTAGAAAGGATGGCCATTGTTTTAATCGAGATTAAACGTCATTGTGCCACAGCAATTCTGAACGTGCCACCCTGGGATACGTCATCGAAGCGTTCATGATGATAGTGATGATGTCGTCAGAGACAGAATCACGATGTTAGAAAGGATGGCCATTGTTTTAATCGAGATTAAACGTCATTGTGCCACAGCAATTCTGAACGTGCCACCCTGGGATACGTCATCGAAGCGTTCATGATGATAGTGATGATGTCGTCAGAGACAGAATCACGATGTTAGAAAGGATGGCCATTGTTTTAATCGAGATTAAACGTCATTGTGCCGCAGCAATTCTGAACGGGCCACCCTGGGATACGTCATCGAAGCGTTCATGATGATAGTGATGATGTCGTCAGAGACAGAATCACGATGTTAGAAAAGATAACTATTACTTTAATCGAGATTAAATTTCATTTTTTCACCGTAATTCTGAACGAGCCATCCAAGGATATATCATCGAATTTTGCACCTTTTTAAATATCGTTTGAGTCCAACGGAAGGACTTCCCAGTCTATGGAATTATCTCGCCTGTTTCTAGCAGACATTAAAGTTTTCAATTCGGCGTTTCTTGTCGGCTTTCTTAGTTTAGAAACCTAGAATACTATATATCCGGTAGAATGATTATCACAGTTTTGTTTAGACTAAATTGCTTCTGTGAGCTATTATGAAGTGACTTTGAGAAACAACACGTTTTTTTAAAAATAAATCGATCTTATATCTGCATTTGCTTTATTTTTAATAAACGATTAATATAAAAAAAAGAGTTGTTTTTATATTAATAAGATTATATTTATATTCTTAGAAACTTGCTTTTTATTAAGAAGGCGATAACTAAAAAAAAAAAAAAAAAAAAAACTATTTAGGATAGTAACATTTCGCAATCAATCACCGGCCCTCGCGTTTGTACTCAAACCCCTCGCTTTTTTTTTTTTTTTTTTTCTCTTAACCCATGTGTCATTAGATAAATGTCTTCATTTCGCAAAAGAAAATTTCGGTGAGAGAAGCTTGCGTTAAATTTATTTATTAATTTCATCTCCGCGAGATTTTAATCTCGCTGCTTTTTGCGCTATGGAATGTAATGAGGCACATCCGAAAATAAATGAATTTTTTACCCGCTCCATCCCATACGCTGGTTTTCACGCGAAGAAAAATTAGTTGCATTTAACGTTAGGGGTGAAAGAAAGATTCGAGAGAGAAAAAAAATTTCTGCTCCCTTCTTTAATAGCATTTTATACCAATTTTTCTTCATATACAACGAAACTTTTTTTTTTTTTCTTTCTCTTTACTACCGAACTATTTGCTTATGAGTTAAGCTCTTTTTCTCACTGTAATTTCCCCCTCGCTTCTGTATTTACGTGTTTATTAAGAAGAAATACATTTTTTTTTAACCCTTGAAGAAGCCACAAAGAACAAATTTCTCGAGGAGCAAAGGTGGCAGAATGCATACATACAAACCTTTTCTTCTTTTTAAAACATATCGCCATGCATAAAGATTTTTGCATAGGTGAAAGAAAAACGTAGTAATCTTCAAGAAAGAGAAGATGAGTTGGAGAGAGAAAAAAAAAAAAGATTCAATGTCTATGCCATTCCTTATTTAATCAGTGGTTTTTGATTCCGAGTTCGAAATAAGACATCAACACTTTTCGTAATTTCCATGTAAATTGCGTCGGTTATGAAACCATCAAAGCATGAAATTACACCTGAACTGTGGAAAAAAACTTCAGCGTGTTGTGAAGAAAGGTTGAAGACTGGGGAAGTAAAAAAAAAAGAAAAAGAAGTTCATATAAATAAGTATGAAGTGATAATGAAAACGGTGGCAAACCAAATTAAATCTTTTAGTGTAAACGGAAAACCTCTAGAAGAGAAATCATCATCTTTAGTTTTCTAATCACCACGCTTGAAAAAGTGAATCATAAATAGCATTAATTTCTCTAAGGTGGGTTTCGTATTATGTGATTCTCATTTATGCAACTTTCTTTATTTCTTTTTATGTTATTTTTCTCTCTTTCTTCCTTTTTGGATATTCAAGAGAGATTCCTCTTTTCGGCAAGAATTTTTCACGTGTGAATTTCTTGCTATCCAAAAAAAAAATAAATATTGTAAAGAAAGAAAAGAAAAAAAAAGTAATCAGGGAGTTTCGCGTAATTGGAAAGTAGAAGAGGGTGCAGATTTTATACACTTTGGTAATAAAATCTCATTGGTTCGTTGGGAGTTACAGCAATCGAAGGAAATATCTACATTGGAAAAAAAATATATTTGAAAAAATGTCCCATATATTTCTCAGAAATATAAATTACAAAAATTATTTTCTTGTTATAGTTTTTAATGGGTAGTATAAATTTATTTTGAAACGAATGAAAATGAAACAATAGAAATTTTTTATTTTATTTATTTATTCAATGGTTATAAAACTAGTTTTTCATAGGATGTTTTTTTTTTTTAATACAATTGTATGCATAGAAATATAAAAGAACATTTCATGCTTTCTTTAAAATGTACTCTTTGTTAACTTGAATGTACTCAAAAATAATTTTAATTAGATTTTTATTAACTTTTTTAAATAAATATAATGATTACTTAACGAAATATAGAATTATATGAAGGGTTTCAAGATAATGTTAAATTACTTTTAAAATATTGCTTAACTATATGGGTAAATAACCTTTTTCTTTTTTTCCAAATTTAGATATTTCTTCATTTTAAAAATTTATTTTATTTTATCATTAAGGTATTTGAGTGTTTAAAATAATAGGAATATCTTTCAAAAATATGAGAAAGAAGAATAAGAAGATCAAAAAAATTGGGATAGTGTATACAATTGATTGCATTATTTTAAATATGAAAAGGACATGAATATTTATTTATGATTATTATAATTTTATGATTTATTTATGATTTTTAATGAATAGAAATATGATTTTTTTTTCTCTTAAATTGATTTCAAATCATTTTCAAACAAACTAAAACAACCTCTGATTAAATACTACAAAAAATTATAAAAAAGGAGAGCCTTAAGGTAAAATTAAATCCTTAGATTAATCGAAACAATTGTTTAAGAGTTCACCCATTTATGGGAAATACGACATTGATCGGAAATCGTGAGAATTTTTTTTTTTTTTTCAATTCCTTCTATTAGCTCACACACTTTCTCTATATATATCTTGTTCAAATTTCCAATCGTTCATAAAATACTTTTTATTCCTCCACTCAAGTACATTTTTTTGAACTTGTAGTGGATGAAACTGGATGTTAATACAATTTTTTTTTTCAAATATTAATTCAGTAATTAAATTTAATGAATTAATTTTAGTTTTTATTTAGATTTAAGTTGCATATATCTACCAATAGATGATGCCAGATAAAAAAATGCCAATGAATAAAAATTATTTATAAAGAACTTTCTGCTATATAGGGGAAAAAAAAAGTAGGAATTTACTTAAAGATTTTTTTTTTTTATAGTACTTGTTTTTAATCAAATCATCGTCATTGAAACAAAAAACTTTGCAAACTTTTTTTCTGAAAAACTCCAATTCTACATTTTTAAAAAAAAAGACGCCAACTTCTTGACGAAAGGTAGAGTTCACTAGCACCACACTTCATGAAGTACCCCACTACTATTGAACCACAACCAATTCACAAAAGCACCAACCCTCCCGACCGCTTGTAAACCATTACAATCATCAAGGGGGTGTCGGGCCCCCTGAAGAGATGGGGCTACCCAACCCCCGGTAGATTTACGAGCCGTGTTTTACGGGCATAGGAAAGAGTTGTAAGCGATGGGGGGTCTTTTGATTTACGGGACAGTTCTGAAGCTGCAGAATTTCGGGGCGTGTTTATGATACCACATGAGACAAACGAAACCTATAAACAAGTCCTTTTTAACGCTACCGCTCCGTTTAGAGTTCTCAGGTGCCATCTCTGCTACTATTTTCCATGATATACTCGCGGCGAGGAAAGTTTTAGTACGATTTAGACTGCACTGCACGGAATCAGATGTTGAAATACTGGGAGGAATGTGTGTATGTGGGCAGGAACGTTTTACTGTTTATGTACGTGCGTGTATTTATCTGCGAATGCTTTAGTTTTAAAGTGTGTATAAAATAAGCCCCCGATAAAAATATTTTAATGTAAGCGAGCGTGTTATTTCGAAATTTGTTGAGCTGGTTTTTATATGATTTGCTCGCCATTCGGAAAATAAATAAACAGCTGTATTTTGTATTATATTAAAATGAAGATAAAGCTTTGTAGTAGAAAATTGTGTTGCTTTATTTTGTTGTTTAATCTATCAGTTTATTAAAAGATTCCCGTACATTCATTTTGATCAAATTTATTCATAAATCCTTATTTTCTTTATATGCAATTTAAATGGAAATTAAAATTTAATTTTTAAGGTATTAAAATGTATTTGGATATCACAAATAGTAATTATATTATACAATTTTAATGAAATGAAAATATTATTTTAAAAATATTTTATAACATAGGTTTAGTTGACACATATTTCTCCAGAAATTTAATAACGTGATCTTTTAAAAAAAATTTTTCAAAAATTGAAATTTTGCATTTCTTAATAATCGAAATAACTTCCATAATAATTTAATTTGTTGCAATTGTTAATTAATTGTTATAATTTTAACTTGAATTGATTATCAAGCAGCAAGATAAAGTAAGATTAGCATTTTGTGAAATACAGCAATATCTATTTGTATTACATTTAAGTAAAATGTGAAACAAATTAAATTATTTTTAAAAAATAGCTATTTTAATTAAATTGATAAGAAACAGAATTACTTCTCACATACGATAAAGGCAAAGCGCGTATCCAAGATTTTGCCTTGGAGGTGAGGGCTCAACAAAATAAAGCGTAACCCGTTTACAAAAGCTCGATGGATCGTTATAAATTATAAGTAATAGAAAGGGAATATCTGAAATCAAAATTCTATTTATTAATTATTTTATTAACAATTTTTACATCGCAGTAATTTGATTCCAATATACAAATAATAAAAGATTACTAAAGCTAAGAAGTATAGCCCCAAAAAAAAAATAATTAAAAATATATAAATAAAATATAAATTCAAATTTAATCTTTTTTATCTCTTTTGCTAGCTCACTGATTATATCGCTTATATCAACTTCAATATATCGAAGAATATTTAATAAAATTAAATGTGCGTTAATAAAAATATAAGAAGACTAAAGCGCGATGATTAAATTCAAGTGCGTTAATAAAATTAATACTGACAAAAAAACCAAACTTTTTTTCAATAAAATATTAAAAATAATAAAAAATAAAAATAAAAAAAAAAAAAAATTGTCGGCAAAAAAAAGTAATTTTGGTTTTCACCATTTAAGTACATGGTAAAAACCAAACGTACTTTCTTGTCAATCCAGTCGTTAACAAAACTTAAGTGGGAAGTAACCGTAAGTTTGCAAATATTTTACACTAAATACTTGCATTACACACATTTCACATATGATCTTTGGGGCATAAATCCTCCGCCCCTCCCTCTGTGCGCGCCTGATATAGTCTACTTTTATTGCCAGAAAATACTTATTTCAGAAACGGTAAAGGAATATCTCAATGCTGAAATGAAAAGTTGCAAAATAACCATTTGCTAAAATATGTATGACGAAATGCAATTATTGTAAGCGTGGCATTCAGCCTAAGTTTCGTGAGTATGGTATAACATTAAGAAAATCATAAACGCCGTCTAGAGTGTTTACCACTTAAATTTTTCCAAGGAAAGCTATAAGTTTTATGGGCAAGGCATTGTTGACTGAAGTTAAGATAAAGAGGAACTTGAAGGCATTAGATTAATCGTTCTTGCTTCTCAATCCGAAAAGCACTTTCTTCACGGACAAAAAAGAACATTAGAACTTAAAAAGCATGACTCATCTTTTAAACACGAAATACGTCTCTTTTTTTTTTTTAAATTCTCTGTTCTACCCTAATAGTCAAGCTCTTCCCCACCTCCGACCATTTTGCGCAAACGTCACCTCCCCCCCCCCATCTTTGTTCATCCCCTCTCCTCGTGCGAAGGCAAAGCGTTTTGTCCAAACCAACCAATCAAATCCTCCCCCAAAGTTATGAAGGATGAAGGGGGGGGATGTTTTTGTTCGGGAAAAATGGCCCGACAGTGACCGATGATCAGGGCCGAGGCTATCGCTGACCGTCTGTCGGCCCTCTCCGCCCTTGCGGTGAGGATAGGGGATGGGGGTCCCTTTGTTTCAGAGGGGGTGAGAAGGGAATGCGGATGTGATCCTTTTCACCCTCCCCATTTTTGTAATACAACAACTTGTTTTTGTGGAAAACAATCAACAAGACCATTAAGAGAAATTTTTTGAGCTTAATATTGCAAAATCAGCCTTTTATATTTACCTAGTTTTAATTATTCATGGAAATAATTGGGAATACGTGAATAAAAAGGCTACTTCAAAATATTTTAAATCATTTTCTCTCGTATCACGAATGGAAGTTACCTTGAGTTTCAAGGGATTTATTACCACTTGTAAAGCATGTATTTTTCCATCATTTATTCAATGTGAGATGTTTTTATTTAGATGGTGGGTAGATGACTTTAACCATGCAATGAAATATTTAAGTCTTTATGATGCATTGGACTCAAATACGTAATTTCGCAAAACTATAAAAAGTAAGAAATATTGCCGTTAACTATTTATGAAAAGAAGTCCATCCAAAAATATAGGAAAAAAGTTGGAAATTTTGCCGTTAACTATTATGAGAAGAATATCCATCCTCGTCTAACTAAGACATTAGTTCAAATTTTTAAGGGGAAAAATAATAAAGTCAATAAAAAGAAAGTTTCTAATAAAAGTCAAGTAGTGTGTGCTAAGTGTACACTAAGCCTTTTGTGATTTTATTGTAATTCATAATTTCTTTGCTATTATTTTATTCAACTTAAAAATAAAGGCTAAACATAGAAGTAATAATTTATTTTTCAAAAAATTTGAATCACACAGAAATAATTTTTCTCATCCACGTACTGTGTATATTGGATTTTCAATTTCTTAATTTAAAATTTGAAATATTTATAACTCAAATCGTTTATTTCTTATTGTGAATGTTTAACTGGATTAATAAAAGTTTTTTTTATGCCTACATATTCTCTCAATATCATATTAAGTTTGCCTGCTGTCTCTAAAAAGGTATTACTCATACGTATAATGCTAATACAATTATATATACATTTCTGTATAACGAGAATAACACCTAATAAATGAAATTTTATAATTTTCGCATAAGTAGTTAATGTTAGTCGTGCGAAATGGATTGGAACGATGAAAACTCTACATGAATTGGCGAATCCTGCCAATCTAAGAAGCAGGTGCAGATGCCGTAATCCCTTTTTGCCTTTTAAGTACCTCCCAAACTGGGATTACTGCGTACGAGCTGCATTTACAGGAAAATATCTGTTCCGGAATTAATATATGGAGCTTAAGGGCTTCACAAAGGATGTGTCTGGTAGAATTAAATGTTAATTCATATCTATCGCTCTGTCCTCTAGCCAAATCCATGGTATGAGACAAACATTTGTGTAATCTGAGGCTATAAGGTATTATTGCAAATATACTTGTGTTCACGACAATCCCTCTTCGGAAAGACACATTACAAAAGAAAATTACCTATATTTGAACATTTTTATCTCAAAAAACACGAATTTGTGTAAATATTTTTATATAAAATACATATAAATATTTTAAAAAGAATATGGAATATATTTGCTTATACTTTTAAAAGAAGTCTTTAAATATATTATATATATTTAAAAATATCTGTAATACAGTTATATTTAAATATCATAATTTTGTTCCTTTCATATGCATTTTTAACGTAAGTAAGGGGATAAGATTGCATAATGGGATTTAATGTTATGAAAATATAATATTTGCCAATTCGTTTTTATATAATCCGATTATCTGGAATCTTTATTGTGGTAAAAGGCAATTGAGTAAAATATAAAACATATAACAATTGATCTCATTACCTTAAATATTTATGTATGAAAACGAACTATTCCTTTCAAATATTTATTTTGCAGTTATGAATTAATCTATCTTGCAACTAAAATAGATTTATATAATTTAAAAATTCATCTACAAATTTATTGAGAGTAAAAAGAAATTAACTTTACTTCGTAAAATATTTACAATAACTAATGTTTTTTTTAAAAAAAAAAAAGTATAAAATGAATTGAAAATAGAAATATTAGAATTTGCATAAAAGCTAACCAATTCAGTAAATCCGTTGAAATCTCAGAAAATATCAAGACTCGTTAAAATAACATTTCAATTTATCAACATTACAATAAATAGCCTCAAATAATAAAAGAAGTAAAAGGAAGAAAAAAAAAAAGTATCAAAAAATTGATATTAATGCCCATAACAAAACTCAAAAATGTGAATAACATCAATTGAGATATCCACAAAAAATAAAAATAAAAAAAATCACCATATGAGTACCATTTTCAGTAAAAGTTATTAATTTAACGATGGTATCCTCCATCGTACACTAGAGTGAGGGGAGAATGATAACAATAAAAAAAAAAAAAAAAGTGCAACCTTCTTCAAATCATAGAAAATTAAACGTTAAGATAAAACTGATGGTCGAATCATTATTTTACGGATTCCGTAATTTCATTGCTCCCCTCATTTCCCTTTAAAAAAAAAAGGGGGAAGCGCATCAAAATAATCTTCATCGGAGATAATAATAAAATGAAAAATTAAAAAAAAATGCAACTATGGCAGAAAAATAACCATAAGGCACAAACACGATAAAAATAAAAAAGAACCCTTCCACAAATAACCTTTTTGAAATGGCCAACCTATGTGTCGATGGTATAATGATAGTGAGGAAGTAAAGACCCAATGATTTAGGCTCTAAAAGCTTTAAATTGTTCGGTTTCCATCTTTTACTGTATTAAGGGTTCCCCTGCCACTCTCATTCAAAATGGATGCTCTCTTTCTCTATAACTGTAACCTGTAATCATCTTGTTGGGATCCTAACTGATGTGGATTTTTAGGGGGTGGAGATGGACTGGAATCTTCCCACTCTAAGTGAGCTGCCACACGCAAAGTCGTTTTTAAGTTGGGGGTCCTAGAACCTATGATTTAAAGGTGCGAAATGAATTTTTGTATGTAATGCTTCCGTTTTTGGTGAATTAACTGGTTGGATGATTATTGGGTCAATTGAGGAGAAGGGGGACTGAGGTTTAGACAAGTGATGGATCAATTGATGTGAATATTTTGGTAAAAGATAAAATATATATTTTTTTATATTGTTATTACGTTGCAATTTGGTAATATATCACGGGAAAAAGTTAAAATTTCTAATTGCTTAGATCTTAATTGATGTAAATTTTTTTTAAAGATAATTATTGAAAGGGTTTAATAATAACTTCCCATAATAAGTAAATTACTGAATATAAAATGTCCTTTTTAATATGGGGTTTAAAATTTAAGATTTAAAGAGGCGAGCAGGATTTCGAATACTTCCTTTTGGGATGGATTATATAAGGTGGGTAGAATTTTGATTTTGTGGAATACAAGAACTGGTAAAATATTTTTGAAATAGACAGTAAATTACTTCAGTTATAAATGAGTGAGTGTTCAGATTGATAAAAATTGAAGAAAATAAGTCATTGTTATTTTGAAAGTTTAAATTGCTAAGCTGCGTATGATTCAGTTTTCTGTTATTATAGATTACGAAATTTTCATTATATTGGAGTATGGTTATTTCATTTTAATCTGTTAATTTAAATAGTATCGAATACGTTTTTTAAGCTATAATTTTTAAGAAACGCGTGATTGGTTTTGTTAACATTAGTTTATTTGTTTTTCATTTAGAAAAAAATATATAAATTTGTACATAAATGTAAATATAAGTATTACTATAAATACTAAATTAGACATAATTAATATTATTGTTATTATGATATTTCTGTTTATAGTAGTGTTACAGTATCAGAATCCGAATCACCGTTAATCTATGCCAGAGGAGAGTTCCTCTGAAAACGGTGGTGTTATGGAATATGATGAAACAAAAATGATTTCTGATTAACATATTTTAATTTAATTTAATTATCTCAGTCACTTGTAAACCTTTGGTCATGTTTGTTGTTGAGATTTTTTAAACAACTCTTAACGAATTATTTTTTTACATTTGTACACGAAGGGGAATTTTAATTAGTTATACGGAATTATAATTTTATCATTCTTTCAGTTTTAGAAATCTTACTAATTGTTTGACGCTGCTTGGGCAAAAGTAGACTAGCGCCGTTAAACCCCATTAATCCACCTAACTAACCAACCTATATTTTTGTTACTATAACACTATATAAACACTACATTCATAAATGTAAGTAATTCAATCGTTTAATCTTGCATAAAATGTGAAGCACATTAACTGTAAAAAATAGATGATAATATTGAAGCAACATTTTTGAATTCTTATGAAGTAAAAAAAAAAAAAAAAAAAAAAAAAAAAAAAAAAATCATGGCTTAATGACAGTTTTAAATAGAAAAAAATTTTATATTTTCCTCCTTCAATATTATAATAATTCTGTAAGAGTAGAATTATTGGCTTTATTTCAAATAGTATTATTTCAAAGAGAATTATTTCAAAGAGAATGAACCTGAGAATTTCTTAATCTCGAAGTACAAAAATAAATAGAATAAAATAAATCAATTTTCATACAAAATTTGTTATATTTATTTTTTCATTTTTGCATAAATAACAAATTTCTTTTTATAAAATTATGTTGAAGTTGAATGGCTACATTTTTTAAAAAAAAAAAATTATATGCTAATATAAGGTTTCAATTCTCATTTTAAAAGATAAGATATAGTAATATTTTTACATGAACTTTGGGGGGGGGGGGATATGTAAAATAGTGAAAATAAAAATATCTTTAAAAAAGAAAGTATTTGTATATTTTTTTACCTCTCATTCTTTTAAAGTACATTTTGAGATGTACATCTTTACAGAATTTTCACTTATTTGCGAACACTTTACAATTAAGAATAAAAACTGTAACCGCAAAGAAAGTTGGAAAATACATATATATATATAAAGCATTTTTTAGTTACTTTCACCAAAACGCGAAGCAGGTAAATGTTGAACGAAATTCTTTCTTCGTTGTAAAAAGAAAACGAAACAATAATAATAAAAACTTTGTAACTTCATTCGTCCGAGAAAAAATACATTAAAAAAAAAAAAAAAAAAAAAAAGAGTAGCAAATATTTAAATTCTCAAACACGCCACGTTTTAAGTATTTGTACCAACCAAGTGCAAAATATTCCATTCCTTTACAGTGAAGGAAGAAAAATAAAATAAATTTCCTTTGAAAGAAAATTATATAAATACATAAATCTTACTAAAACCTTTCAAGATGAAAGGCTTTGAAAAGGGTTTATAAAGGTAAAAAAAGTAAAAAATAATGAAAAATAAAAAAAAAAAAAAAGAGGTGAAAATAAATAAAGTATTCGCAAGACTCCACACACGACACAAATGTTGTATTTTCTTAATGCTATTTACGTTCCAATTGCCTCCCTAACGGTAGAAGCATGCCCAAGTTTTGCATCGAAAACTTCGATTTTGTCATAAAGGGAAAGAGGGGAGAATATTTTTAATGCGTTTAAAAAGGGGGGAAATAGGGAAAAAATGAAGGGTGGAAGGGAATTTTTTTTTTTTTTTTTTTACCTTTGAAGGATAAAAGAGAAACTGAGAGATGATGTCTAGTGGAACGGAACAACATTAAGCTTCAGTTTCTGCTGAAGAGAACTTTCTTGAAACGATAGATTTGAAAGAGAGAGATTGAAAAAAAAAAGAAAAACTGTATATAAAAGTTTTCGGTAACGTTTGAAGTTAGCCGCAATAAACGTTTCGAAAAACATGAAGATGCTTTCATTTATTGATACTTTTTGGGGTGGAAAGGTATTGAACTTAATGCTTGATTTCCACTGTGTGAATGTAGCTTGAAGGGAAAAAAACATCTAGAAAATAAGTTGTTTCAATTCTAACTAAATATTATACGTTTCTTTTTAGAATTTATGTTATGGGCTTGTAATATTGTTTTCTTCCGTTGGACATTCGAGAAAATACTATAAAAATAATAAATATTTTATAAAAAAATTGGCGATAATAAAAATCAAAAGATGGCATTTATAATTATTGCCACTTAGGTATTGTTGATACATATAATTAAAAAAACAAATTTAATACAATATTATATGTATTGTACATTGGAAATAACCATACTATATGTGCTCATTAGATCGTTCTTCTACTTGAATAATTTTTTTGGGATCTGTTAGGTTGCCAATGTGCTATTCATTCATATTCACATTAATTGTACATAAGAAGTTGTATAAAATTAAGAATCATAAACTAAATGTTTTTTTTTTAATTTTATATTAATTTTTATGCATAACTGATATAAAAGTGATTTTTGTAACACATCGCAAACTTAACAGATCGAAAAAAAATTTTTCAATCACAACCACTTTAAATTTAGTGTTTACTAAAGGTAAGTTAAGGTTTTCGAGTTTTATGACAACTTTCTTTTTCACATGTTCATGGCAACAAGAACAAATTAATCGAGACTTTAATAAGTAAAGAACGATATTAATACAATGATATTTTAAATAACTCTCCGTTTATACAAATTAGCAACTAAAATCAATAAAGAGATAAGGGAGATAACTTTTTATTATATATCATTACTATTTTATTTTATCCGGTAAATTTCCATACTGTCAAAAATTTTATTATCTTGGCCCGAAACCAACTTATTTATATTTTTTAAGTCCTAAGCAATCAATTAACAGAATTCGTTAACTATTGACTCACTCAATTAACTATTAATTAATTAATTGATTATGTCTCCCCCCCGAATTAGTTGATTCGTTAACAATCATTCTATTAATTATTGATTCAGAAAGGTTAAACAATGCTTTAATGAAAACTAATTCCTTCTAATCTATTACTTTAATATTGAAAAATATTTTTTAATTCAAATTGAAATGATGAAAAATAAAAGAAAATAATTCAACAAAAATTTTAAATAATAAAATTAATTTATTGTTATGATTGCTGTCTTAGTTTCATTTTTCGACATCAGATGGCACCACAAAAACTTTGACCAATAAACTTAAGTTTTTAAAGCTAAGTATTCATTAATTAAGGAAACAGGCTAATGCTTTAGTAAATTTCATTCAGCTAATATTCATTTACAAATTTAAAGAAATATCTGTTTTTATGAATAAAGAAATATCAAATCATTACAATCTTCTTTTCCCCAGCATACACAGTCTTGATTGGTTTGTTGCTCTACGGTCATTTTGTGCACACTTTGGGCTATTTAGAGCGGGACCTACAGTTTAACGTGTATTCCGAACCACTCACTTACATCCATGCCATCACCAGGATTCGAACCTTAAGCCTGTGATACCAAAGGCCAGATACACAGTCTTGAAGTTAGCACTGCATTTTTTTCAGAATTTTCTAGCAATTTTTATTTAGAAATAATTATCTATCTTATAATTTCTTAGATGTAATTTAACAAAAGCATGGAAGGTCTCTATCAAATCAAAGGACTGCTGTGATTTGGGCATCTTTGCTGTACGTAAAAATCAAATTACTTAAAAAGTTAAATTTCTCACATGCATGCTTGACTGTTTTTGCTTGTTTGTCGCTCTACGGTCATCTTGTGCACACTTTAGGCTAAACAGACCGGGATCACAGTTTAATGCCACCTCAGGATTCGACTTGGGATACCACGCCAGGCCGTTGCATGCTTCACTGACTATACCAACTCATATAACACGGATGCCTTTCCTTTGCTTCATTATTCATGGAAAGACATCATACCATTGACCAAAAAAAAAGAGATCGTAGATCCGTGCTTCCCAAGTGGCTGCTCATTTTGGAAGGGACTAGTATAACAAATAGACGATAATGTCAGCCTTCCCGTGTACTATTAGATGGGGCGATATATGCCCGTTAAAAGACCCCCTCCCGTCGGTTCATTAAGCAGTGGTTGGGGGAGGGGGGACACACACGGCAGTCAGCACTTCCGGCGATCACGTGCCGCGCGCGATTTCCGTGTCACGCAAAAACCCGGGAATCCCGCTCGGCCAAGGGGTTTTCCACGCTGCGGGATTCCTCTATTTCAAGGTCAAGAAGTCCATCCACTATCATGACAGATTTATGTGTAAAAATGACTTTGCCTTATGCTTTAGAGGTGCTTTATCAGTAATAGACTTTCTGTATTAGAAACGCTTGTAAGTTGTTTATGTCTAGATTTCAAGGTAGAAAAGGTGAAATGGCTCATAAAGTCATTAAAATGAGAGAAAAATAAATTCTGTAGGTATATCAGATTTAACCATTGCTGAATATTATTATTATTTAATTTTTTTAAATGTTAAAAAAATAATTAAAATATTCTCATTATTATTCTCATATTTTCTTCTAAAAGAAAATATGAGAATAATAATAAAAAATAAATATAATGTGCATTTTATAAACCTTGTTAATAATACTTTCATTTGTAATTTTTGAATCATCGTGATTCAT
This sequence comes from Caerostris extrusa, assembly GCA_021605095.1. Taxonomy (NCBI): domain Eukaryota; kingdom Metazoa; phylum Arthropoda; class Arachnida; order Araneae; family Araneidae; genus Caerostris; species Caerostris extrusa. The sequence goes on along the minus strand of BPLR01016143.1, from coordinate 81,660 downwards.
TTACCAAGGTTTAAAAATTATTCTCATATTTTCTTCTAAAGAAAATGAAATTATTATTATTTTTAAATAAAAACGATGACAGGTATTGCAAAGATAGCATTTATATCGTTCCAGAAGTAATACAGCCAAATAGATTAATGCAATTAAAAAAATCAAAAATTATTCCAGAAATATATACTGTAAAAATATATATAAACTAATAAAAAATTTCTTTAGCTTCTTTTCTTTCTAATCTTTTTTTATTAAGGAAGTTTTCTAGTTCATCTTATGAACAATATTTTTATACTCAGGATAGCTTAAAGCTGCCGTTGATACCCCCAAAAATGATGTCAATGATTAAGGTTGCATGAAGGCTGTATTTTAAGAGATTATCTTTCGATTTCTATTTTGGTAACGCATATTGTTTTATTTCAAATTTATTATTTGTGTAAGCAAAGGAAAAATAGATTTTCATTGCAAGAAAAAAAAAAAAAAAACTGAAATGTTCATTTAACGAATAGAAAATTCGTTATGTCAAAATTTAATGTAAAATAAACATCTTAAAAATGCAATTACTTATAGTTTAATGTAGGTTATGTTTTCATTAAGAAATTGACTATTAAAAATTAATAAAAAATAAACATAATAATCATTTTTCAGATTAGAAAATTTTTCCGTTTCAATTTGCTTCTTATTATATATAGTACAGATGGGACAAAAATTATGCCACTGAGATATTTCCCAATGGCTAGCTGGGATGAATGCCTTCGTAAATTTTGCCAGATTGCCAAAAAATCTGTCTTTTAAATTACTTATAATTTAATGTAGGTTATGTTTACATTAAGAAATTCACCATAAAAAATTAATAACAAATAAATATAATGATCCTCTTTCAGAATAGGAAATTTGCCAGCTTCAATTTGCTTCTTAAAAAATTATATATTAGAAATCGGATAGGATTATGTCATTGTGAATTTTCACAATTACTAGCTAGGATCTAAATATTAAATATCTAAAATCTAAATATCTTAGAAATTTTGTGGCAGACTGCCAAAAATGTACTGTCTTTTAAAAACAAAGAAATTGTGTTATACAACAATTATATATATATTTAATATGAAAGAAAATTTTAAAAAAATGTTTAAAGCCGTTACAAAAACTGAAAAAGCATTGTAATAATGTATACCAAATAAGGTTATGCAATTTTATTTTAAAATTAAAGTCCGTTTTGTAGTTACGAGTTGCACCGAACTATGAATGATTATCGCGATGTTTTGCTTTAAATTATGAATGACATGATTGAAAATCACAACATCATTTTGTCACGGTACTAGTTGCCTTTGTACTAAAAATTTTACAAAATGTTTTAGTTGTAGATCAAAATCTATATAGTTAATAAAGTATGGTAAGTTGAAAACCATGTAATCTCAATGAATATGCTCAGACAATCTGCAAAAGACTAAAGTGAAACAATGTTAAAAGTTTGAAGAATAAAAATGTTTAGCTTTCGATATCGTTTATTATTGACTTTGATGTCGTTTATTATTATTATTGGGAATTAAATAAAAGATAATAAAAATATAAAGAGCCATTTGGGGAAAAACACACATTTCTGTCGTTGGTGTTGCAGATGAATATATTTCTAATCAAATAGTAGCGTAGAGGAGGTATGATATACTAAGTTTAATGGACTAATTGTTGGTCAATCAACAGCATCAAACTGCTATCTTACATAGATAATAAGTAGAAATGGTTATTGACCAGAAAGTAAATAATTTATCCGTAATCAATTCATTTATCAGCAATATATGCTTGCAAAAGAAAATTTTTATAAAAGAAATAACTAAATTTTAAAAATAGAGAGTAAAAAATTATTTCTTCCCTTGAAACTTTAAAATTGATCTGAAATATATATTCAGTATTACGTCATTATTAATCAACATCGTTATTTCTGCATTAAATTATGAGGGTCAAAACAAAAAATAATTTATTGGGATTGGTAACTTATTTTATACTGAACACATATGAATGTCGTCACTCTTTTGGTCTCCATTCCAGTAAATGCAAAATTGAGATAGACAGTACAGATAACGAAATTCGCTTTTAAAATTCAGACTGAAACAAATCATTTTTACAAAACTCATTTTAAAAAGAAAATAACTAAACTGCACAACCCGTGCAAACGATTTTTTTTTTTTTTTCTTTCGTTCACCCTCCTTTGCGTAACCAAATTCTCTGGATGGCCCCTGATGCTTGATGGGTCTACGGGGTGACGTTATAATGAAAGACTCGCACACACAAGCTCCTCCCTAATGAATACGGCTTCAAAAAGATCTGCCCCGTGTGCTTGTGTTCTTTATTTTAGCTAGTTACTTCTTTTTTTCCCCTCCCTCCCTCGTCTGGCATCCGGGTTCGGGGGTGGAGAACAGGGCGGTAGGTGCCTCGTATCAGAGCATGTGTTCCTTTAATTGCTCCCGTTTCGCGTGGTGGAAAAACGATTGCGAATAGTTCTGCCGAGAAGGAAACGATTTTGTTCGGAAAGGGGGAAGGAATATAGGATTATGAAATCGTCTGGTTTTTGTTGGTACTGCCATCGCGCGGTGCTTTAAAAGGTATTTGCTTAGGGAAGTTTATGATATATGTGCTGTAACAGACTAAAATAGTTTGGTCTTGTTTTTCTCTTTTTTTTTTTTTTTCCTTTCGAAGTATTCCGTTTTTTTTTTTTTTTTTTTTTTTTTTTTTTATTCATTCTGTTAATATATATGTTTCCACCCTACCATCAAAATGGTAAGAACTAAAGTTTATTTCGGTAGGGGGAAAAAAAAGAAAAGGAAAAGACGTATATTTTTTTGAATGATTTGACCTGTGAATTCATTTAGCTGATAAAAAAAAAAAACAGTTTTATTTGTAACATGGTCAAATACGAAATAGCGAGAATCTTAGAATTCGGTGCTTTGTAGAACAGTAGAAACAGTTTTATATAACGATTGGAAGAGTTTTAAAAAAACCGGGAAAACGTTTAGGAAACTTCTAAATGGCAATAAATTCTAATCCTGAATTTGATCCTGTGTCCAAAAAGTAAGACCAATTTTTTATTTAAAATTCCAGGGTCTTATGGAATTTCAATTTTTTTTTTCCTTTTTTTAGTTTGCTGGCAATGTCCTTGACATCTGCTTGAAATTTGCGTCAAAATATTCATTAGTGTTTGAGTTACGCTTGGCTCTATCAGACGCTAAAACTGATTCTGGCGATTTTTGAAATGTCTGTATTAATTGAGCAAAGAACTTGAAGAGATTCAACGTGAATCGCCACGCTCTTTGAAGGCCATCCCTGCCGATGACTTTTTAGCATGCATTGAGGATTGGGAAAAAAAGTTGGCATAAGTTCATTGTGTCCGGAGGGGATTACTTTAAAGGCGATGAAATAAATTTGGAGGAATAAATAAAGAGTTTTTGAAGAAAAAAATAATAATTGGCCTTACTTTTTGGGCACAGTAATATTCTAACTCCTCTAAATATATTATGATTGCTGTCTAATATAATTCTCTTCGTTTTTTTAAAATTCAGAATTTTGGCAATCTGCCACAAAATTTACGAAGATCCCATTTATCCCAACCAGCCATTGTGAAAAATCTCAATGACATAATTTTCGGCATATTTGTAATACATAATCTTTTAAGATTCAAATTGAAACTGGCAAATTTTCTAATCTGAAAGATTATTATTATATCTATTTTTATTAATTTTTTATGACCAATTTCTTAATGAAAACATAGCATACATTGAATTATAAGTAATTTAAAAGGCAGATTTTTGACAATCTGCCACAAATTTACGTAGATATTTATCCCAGCTAGTCATTGTGAAAAATCATAATGACATAATTTTCGTTCTATCTGTAATATAAATAATCTTTTAAGAAGCAAATTGAAACTTATCTAACTTTTGAAAAATTATTCTAGACTAAGAAATATTTTTTACACGAAAATATATGACAGGCACTCGTCTGTAAATTATTTAAATAGTTTTATCCTTTAGCCATTAAAAACGATAAGACAATTTTTTTATTCGAAAACTCGTTGCAGAACATCGAATACAAAATAAAGGGTTCTTGGATCAAACAATCCCAAATTCACTCATACAAGCAATTTGTTATTTAAAATTAAAGTTCGAGTTGTGGAAATCTTTTGAATAATAATGGAATGTTTAGGAAATTTCCAATGTTTAGGAAATTAGGAACTTCCACGTTGTGAAGTTCTAACAAGTAGAACTAGAAAAGTACCTTTGTTGCTGAATGGTAAATGAAGAAAAATTCACTACTCATTTTAAAAATAAATTCTAGTTTTGATTTTTTTTTTTTTTTTTTTTCATTTTTTAATTAAAATTCTTTTTTATCTTTTTTAATGCATTTCTTAAGAGAGAGAACGAAACAGTTTTTGAAAGCAATGAAAAGTTTATTTAAAATATTTTAAACTTTTGAAAAAAAAAATGAATAAGGCGAAGGGAAAATGTTGGTGAGAAGGAGTTGATTTTGTGCTGATTAGCATTTTATTTATTATTATTTTTGCTAATAAATAAAGATTAAAAAATTTTTAATAAAAAATTAAAGCAATCCCTAATATTTGAAGAAAAAATACACATAGTGTTACTAATAATTTTAATCTAAGTTGAACCTAGTTCAGAAAGTCATGGATTATTAAGGAAAGCTTTTAAATGGTATTATATTAATATATTAATGTTGCATAACTATAACTAGACGCTAAATATATATACATATATTTCTAAAGAAGTTATGAAAGCAGGTTATAATTACGCCACATTAGTTGATTGTTGTTATTATTATTATTTTAATTCACTCAAAATTTCAAGTTTAGAAATCTTTTCTAAATATTATATATATATTTTTTAATTTCTATGCAGATAGCGAATGTACGTTTGGTACAGATATCGAAAAAAATAGTCATATGTCAAATTTTTATGCAAATTTGCTCTGTGCTTGTGATTTATGGTTAACAATACCAAATTTCTTGTTATATATTTTTATTTAATTATTTTATACGAGTATTTCTTCCTGATACTGCGTTGTTTTAAATGTCATTTGTAAGGGTAATTAATATCTTGACAGTAGCGGTCTGGTTCTCGGTGCCGCAGATTTCGGGTTCGAATCCCGGCGGTGCCATTGGTGTTTAGTGGTTCGAAATCCACTTTAAACCATAGGTTTCTGTGTAATGTTACTGTAGAGCGTTAGGCGTAGGAGTGACAATCTATCCTGTAAAAAAATGAAACATCTTCTGCCTCAAAATCTGCCCTTAGACGACCTTGGCCCACCATGGGGTTGTTGCGCCAGTGAAGAAGAAGAAGAATAACTCGGCAGAATAATTCAGAATTCAATTATAACGGACATTGTTTTAAGTTCCTACGAAAAATGATGTCAATATCAAGTTTTTAAAATTTTTCATATTATTATTATTATCACTTGATCGTTTTAATTAATGACAGTTTGCTACGCATTTCAATTTAATATAAATAAAAAAAAATACTTGAATTTTCAAACAATTGAAAGAAATATGAATTTGAAATATTTGAATAGAAAATATTTTTTTGACTGGAAATGGAAACATTAAATAATGATCCATTAAATTCCCCAAAAGCTATAGTGCTCTTTTATTAAACGTTATCCAAATCTTAAATTACTTGCATCATTTAATGTAACATGCTTATAATCATCATCATTATTGAACAATGTTTTAATCAAAAATTGTTAATTTTTTTTTTTTTTTATTCTCTCTTGTTTAAAAATTCCTACACACTCAATAATTTTTTTTATAGTGAAAGATTTCAACATATTTTCTTTCTATGCATTCCTCGATATTTTAATATAGCAGTTATAACGACAAAATACACTCTTCGTCTTTATGTTACTACAAATCTGATTAGTAAAGTGTGCAACTATTTTAGATCTTATTCAAATGCCTCATTTTCATATTAATGGATATTTTGATTAAAAGCCCTTTTTCAGCACTTGCAAAAACTAACATTGTTAAAAAGCAAATTGTCCAATCTGTTCACGACCTTGATAGGGTTGGCGCCATAAAAAAAAGAAATGGGGTGGAGACAAACATAAAAAATAATAAAATAAATAAATAAATAAATAAAGCTCGAAAACTCACACCTATAAATAAAAGAAGAAAAAAAAAGAAAAAAAAAGATTTTTTTTATAGCCCCGCTAGTCGTGGACTTGAGCCCAAAGGTATAAAAGTACCTCGTTGCACAACCCTCCACGCTAGTATAATCCTCAACACCCGTGGGAAAATATTTATACCGTAGGGTAGAATAGAAACTGGCAGAAGTGAAGGAAAGAAGTAGTAGGGGAGAGTGGAGGGGTGGGGAAAGCAAAATAATCAGTGTGCTTTCCCTCCCGCCTTCCCCGAGTTGGGCCACCAATCGGAAATCGATGTTCTCGGTTGGGAAGGGGGAAAGCGACCTGAGACAAGGATTGGAGAAAACTCTAGAATAGGAAGAGCAATGAAGAAACCTGAAGAGAGTTAGGTGGCCGACATTTGGCGACTTATCGGCTTCTGAGAGAGATTTTTTTTTCTTCTTTTAAAACAAAATTTTTTTTTGTTTAACCTTTTTTTGCTTTTATTCCTCCTGCTTTTGTATCGCTGCTGAGTTTCTTCGCTCAGTGCCAAAAATATTGTAAGGTAAAAGGAAGGTTCGATAGAGTTAAGCGAAATTGGGGGAGAACCTCTCTTTTGCCCTAAGTATCTGTTATTGAAAAATAGTTCTTAAAATGTCTTCCTTCAAATTTCTTTATGGAGGAAACTAATATTATATAGTGGTTTTTTTGGTGCGTGTTGTAAGGTGTTTGGCACCCTTTTAGTGCCATCCATCACTGGGCTTTCCTTGCTTAATTGGAATCACGATGCATCGGAAAGTGGCATTTTTCCTTCTGTAGTAGATATAAAGTGGGCTCCCATTTTTTTTTTTTTTTTTTTTTTTTAAGAAAACCAGAGATGGTTTAAAGAGATATTAAGTAAAATTTATTGTTTCTTTGTAATATTTAAGTCTGTCACGTTTAACAAGGATGTCATTAATTAAGTGTGATGGTTTTTGATTGTTATATTTTTTTGAAGAAAATTTTTCTGGTACTTAAAGACAACTGAGTCAATTAGGAGAAAAATTCCTCGGATTAAAAACAAAAGAAAAAAATGCATTTTGCAAATTTCTGTAACAATGTAAAACATAATATAAAAGTAGTTCCAAAAATAGTAACAGAATTAAAACATTTACTAAAGCAATTAATAAGAAACTGTATGTATTCGGTAAAATAAATGTTATGAATAAGAATAGAGGTAATGTTATTATTGGCTATTCAATGCTTGTTTTTTAATTAATTAATTAATTAGAAGCAAATATAGAAATTTAACTTATTTTAAATTTTATTATTTTATTAAATTATTATTTAGTTTTTATTTATTTATTTTATTCTATTTATTTTCTTTTGTAAAAGGAGCTCTTTTACCAATATGAGCTTACAGAAAATAATGAATAAATAAAAAAGGGTTGGGAATGGGGTATGCATAGACATTACGCAGTGCTTTGTTGTACTTGGCATTTGAATATGCGCAATTTTTTTTTTTTTTTTTTTTTTGAAAAATAAGTCACACCGGAGAAATTTTAATGTGTTAATGTATTTGTAATCAAGTAAAAAATTAATATGCAATTGGTAAGGTTAATTCTGTATCTGTAATTTTGTTCATTTAAATTATATATCTTTCTTTTCAGTTTTATTTGACAATTCCGATTTTCAAAATTATTAAAAATATAACAAATATTAACCGCTTTCAATAGACTGTCTTCTAACATACGATGTAACAAGGGTTTTCATTGGCATATTTCCTTTTAATATATATTTTGTACAAGAAAAAATTGTCATTCAAATGAAATATAACTCATTCATATAAAATAAAAGAACTTCACAGTGAGAAACAATAATCGAATCTTAAATTTAAATTCAATAAATTCTGTGCTTAATTAATCAATCTGGAAATCTTTCTGCGCAAACTGCACCAAAAGAATTTCGTATTCCCTTAACCAAATATCTGCGCAATTTCTACCCAATTCCCCGTACGGATCACTGAAAATCCACACCTTAAAATGCTGATATTTCGTGATTAGTTCTCAACAATAATTACCACCCTTTCACCGTCCCGAAATAGAGTGAGAAAGAGAAGCATGGATATTAGGAAGTAATTAAATTACCGATACGTACGTGTGTGCATACGGACACGTTATTTGCAACCGGGTAACGAGTGTCATTGAATGGGAAAAGGTTTCCATATGTGAACTACTATTTAACGAGCGAGCGGAAGAAGACGTTAACTGAAACCTAAAAGCGAAGAAAACATCCGTTAATGAAGATTAAAGGAGATGTCAGGTTCGAGAACCCATCATCTTCAAGAGATGGATGGAGTTTTCTGGAAGGAAATTTCGCTCTCGGACGGTAAAAGAGCTCTCGGATTTGTTTCGATTGAAGAGAGGAGAATTCAATGGCGGCAGTGGAGAGTTAAAAATAAATTTTGGGTTATTTGAGTATGAGATGCGCATGCATTTTGGAATGGCTTTAGAATCGGATCATTTGATTAGCGTATGCGGAAAGAAGTGGTGGCTGCAGGGATATATTCTTGTTGTGAGTGATCTTTTGGAAAGACGTTAATGAATGGTACTTAAAAGGATAGCCTTGCTATAAAGATTGGGGGTTTTAGATAGGTTTAAGATGATATGTAATTAATATAAAGAGCAATAGCAAAATCACGAATCGGAAATGTTTTTTCTAGAATTATTGAAAAAAAAAAAAATTAGAGTTTGGGAATGGTGGTCATGGTAGCCAATATTTTCTAAAAATTAATCCATTTTCAAATTCAAAATAAGGGGGAATTAAGGGGAAAAAAACCCACTAATTGAGAATGTATAATTATTTTATTAATAATTTGTAATCGCATCAAACAGAAATGATGCTCACTACATTAGATATATTATATTAGGGGGCTTGATGGACGAGTGGGTGACGCTCGGTATCACAGGTTGCGAGTTCGAATCCGGCGGTGCCATGGATGTTTGTAGTGGAACTGAATCTACTTTAAATCTTAGGTTCCGGTCTAATAGGATCGTAAAACTTTGTGGGTGTAGTGTTATTCGCGTCCGTAACATATCTTCAAGCTACACGTGCCCACTGGATAGTGCTAAAGGAATAAAAAGTAAGGAAGTAAAGGAGTAAGTAAAAGAGGTGTAAGCCCTTGTTTATGGCATAAAGATTAACTGTCTCTGTATTGCCAGCTTCATTAGAACAACACAATAAATATTTTATTTAATCTATTTACTTTACATGTACAACACTTATCAAGAATGTATTTAAAAACTTGGCTTACTCATCAGATATACAAGACAACAAAGAAAAAGCCTGATTTTTACATTTGTACGGTCATTTAAATTCATTTATTGTTGCTACCATAGTATTTAGATATTTTCTCTTTTGACGCCAAGTTTATTGCGGTATCTTTAATCATTTAAAGTTACAGTTATACTGAAATGCCCCAATTTTCTCTGTACATCGAGCCTAAGGGCGTAAGTTAAGTTCATCAAAAACTAGATAAATTTATATAAATGTAATAAAAAATAATATAAAAGCAAATATAACTTAGATGATTTATAAGGATTAAGATTGCTATAATAATCGTGTAAAATCTTCTTGAAGCATGTGACGCGATATTAGTTGAAAAAGGTGCCCGCGAAATGAGTGAATTTGATAGATTTGAAAAGATATTTAATTAGTGTAAAATGTAAAATCGAAATAGAAAATTTGTTTAAAAGGAGATATTCATTTAGCACTGCACTTACTTTAGCAGTGTAATTTAGGAAGAATACAATCAGGATGCACACCCATGTCCTTTTTTTATTATTATTCCGATTCAAATCGAAGTACTTTCTAGCATCAAGGTATACAGTATGTATTGTTGTTACTTATCCCGCTTGGAAGTCATCTAGACCTACCAATCACCCCGTACGGACTCATAATTGAAGTGAAGGGAGAGGGAGACAGTTTCTGTTGTGATATAGTAGTAGGTAGAAGGTAGAAGTCTGATTTGGTTCCGTGTCGCCCTTACAGTCATATGAGACCAGAATCTACGGTTTAAAGTGGATTACGAACCACTACAAACATGCATGGGACTCGAACCTAAAACCTGTGGCACCGAGTGCCAAACATTGGGCCATTCATGCCCGTACAGCACGGATTCTAGACATAATCAAGGACATTTTGACTCAGCCTCGTTTTCCGAATTTCATACAAAACTCTCTCAATTCTTGAAACCTAACATTTTACTACTTGATAGCATCAATTATAAATAATACTTTAGTCGAACTTTAAATCACGCATATCGAAAGACAAAGAAAAGAGACTAATTCTTTAAATATTTTCTCTAAAAAACAGAGCACGAAATATACGAATGTGAATGATAAAATGAATGATAACAAATAAAAAAAAAAAAATACTCCACTACAATTAAATGTCTTAAAAATTATCTGGGAATCAGGTAGCAAAATTATCCTCATCATTACTTAACCAATCCTCAAAATTTTAGATGGGCCATAAAACTCCATTCAAGACGCAATAACATTAAAAGCTCATATGAAATCAAACGAAAACTTTAAATCACCGTCCATCCATCCGACTGTGCCACCGTAAATAACCATCCCGAAACACCGCCGATGATCCCGCGTCAAATTACGCCAAGACCCGAAGAAGTCAACACCTATGGAAAATGAAGAAAAAGGATGGCGCTCTCATATTTCATGCAGGTAACGGCCAACTTCCAACCGAGCGAGATTTGTCAATGGAAAACCGATTGCAAATGGTTCTTGGCGGGGTGGCCACCGGCATAGCAAGCAGCCAGACTCGCAGTGAATGGGCGTTTTATGAGTGCCCTATGTAAACAGACGTTTTTTTTTTTTTTTTTTTACGCCGCTGTATTTTGTAGGCCGTAAAACGTCTGCCCTCTTCAAAAGATGGGAGTCACTCGCAGCGAGCAGAAGATTTGTGGTCAGAGAGCCTCGACGGTTCGGGGACCTCATGGGGTTCTTTGGAAATTTGTAGGATTCTCTTTCTTTTCTTTTTTTCTTTCTGTAAGTGAGACTGTTGGGTTTTCATTCATTGAAGATTTGTTTCCCTCTTTTTCTCCTTTTAAAAAGCCTTGCTTCAGTAAAAAATAAGTTACACACTACGTTAAGCGCCACTTTCTTGGTTTTTGTGAGTGCTACTTGTACTTTCTTAGTTATTTGAAAACAGTGGCTGAAATGGATGCCGTCAGAGGAATCGAACCTATGTCTCTTATATATCTCTTTCTATGTAAGAGTTTTGGCATTTCATTCCCAGGAGAGAGGAATGTAGGCTATTTGACAAATATATAAAGCACCCATCACTCAAATTTGACAGTATATAAGTAGTGTTGTGGGTAGTTATGCAATTACATGCAATTAGAGTTTTGTACTAATGAGAACTGAAATCTGATAGCAGATATTCGATATCATTTATAATGAGACCCAGGAAATTAATGAATGTCTGTGCAACCTTCACAGGTCGAAATAACTACAGATTGAATATGAACTAGTGAGCGAACCATGAGAACTTCTATGAGAGCCATAAGCCTTCTTGAAGCCGTTATATGTCTATTACAGGCCGAGACGTTACAGTCTTGTATGCTAACTGAATTCCTTGTCTCTGGGAAACGAGTGTTGCTTTTGTATTCTAAAATGCTGACACATAAACATATATATATTTTTTTTACTTGAAAGGATGCAGAATTGCATAAGAAAAGTGAAAAGTTCTTAACTATATGTATAAATAGTATTTCACAAGACTTTTGGAATTGAATTAAAGTCAAGTAGGATAAAAATTAAAAAAAAAAAATTTCAACAAAATAATTTATTTCTTGAATATTATATATATATATATTTATATATACGTATATAACCATAAGCTAAATTTAATGTTTAACATTTTTCATTTCTCTCAAAATATTTCATTCTTTCATCTATGATCTTTAAACAGACGAAAAAGACTCGAGCGAAGTTTCATATTCCTGAGTGATAAAATACGAAAATTTCTACACGGAGTGCATAGTTGCGATCGTTATTAAAATGAGCAGTCTTTGCTAATATTATAATCTTTATATTTTTCTGCTTATTTTATTTTCTAATTCTTAAACTAGTTCAACCATTAGTAAAATAAACTATAAAGGCCTTCAACTCAAAATTAAAGGATTAAACGAAAAATAAAAGCGTATTGTTAAAATATTGTAATGATATTTTTTTCATGCTTTAAATATTCTCTCAACATAAAATTCAATTAATTTAATAGCTTGCATTAATTATTTGCATGCAACTAGCACTCATAATTGAAATCATAATTTGTTATTAAATTATTATTATCTAAATGAAAATTATCTTGTATATACGTTTCAAAATAAGCTTTAATTGAAAAAAGTAATTAAACTATTTAAATTCTAACAATATTATTTTAGTATATCGTTCTTTGAATTAAAGTAACCGCATTTAAATTTCATAATCAGTTCACAACAGATTTGGAGAAAAAGAAAATTAATGAGATTTAAATTAATATTATGCTAAATCAGTAAGTATATAACAACCTATAACAAGCTAAAGCGTATAGTACACACGATAAGTATAATTCCTGTACTTTAAAATTCCAAGTAGGTCAAAAGAAAATATCTTGCTTATGGAACTTAAGATTAATATATAGTAAAAATACAAATATTAGAACAAAGGTTTCGGAATTTTGATGGCCAAAGTGAAAGGTTAATGAAAGAAACCTTTCAAGCTGAAGTTGGAGTCCCTCATAGACTTTGTTTAAATTAAGGCCACGACTCTGATTCCTTTTCCATTATGTTTGACCACATAATGGAAAAGGCATTATGTGGTCAAACAATTTACGAATGTAAATTTTCAATGATTCCATAAATTAATTTTACGCATATCATTAATTATGAGGATGAAATATTGTAAGCAGGAACACAATTATTACAGTTACTTATGAAGACAAAGCTTTTAGCATGAGGCCAAGCCAAAAACCAGGATCATTTGATAAAATTTCCATTTCGTGTGAGTGCCAAAGCATAGAGAATTTCAACCGCAATTAAGTACCACAATGATGTAAGAAACTGCATGCATTAATAATGAAATCTTATCATGGAATGAATCATTACATTTGATTTTAGTTTCCTAGGCGGTTTATTTGCTTCAATTCATATTTACATGCATGTTAAATTTAAGGGAATGAGGTCAGTGGTAATGAAGTGGGAAGAGATAACAGGAGAAATTTATGATCTACAAACTTTCAACTATACATTAAAATTGCGGTTTCGTCTACCGCATTGTTTTGCTATTTTGCTGTTGGTATTCTTTGTTTCTTTTAAGATGATTTAAATTAAGTAAACCATATGATACATTTTGTTTTTACTATGTGGTCATTGTTATAACACTGAAATAAATAAAAGCACATATCTCCTATCACACAATTAATTATTTAGAAAACTGCATAAACCTAATAGAATTATATCAAGTTATATGATTTCTACTAGTAAGAAATAAATATCGGTACAATTTATGTATTTACGTTCGTTTCGTGTGATATTAAAATTGGTGGACATACTTTTATGGAACTACTACATACATATTACTCGGTAGACATACTGTTATGGAACTACTACATGCATATTACTTGATAGACGTTATGGAACTACTACATACATATTACTTGTTACATACATATTACATATTATGGAATACTACATATACATATATATACATTACATACATACTACATACTAGACATGGAATATATATACTTACATACATACTACATACATATTACATATTGTAGACATACTGTTATGGAACTACTACATGCGTATTACTTGAGACGTTATGGAACTACTACATACATATTACATGGTGGAGATACTGTTATGGAACTATTATTACATACATATTACATGGTGGAGATACTGTTATGGAACTATTGTTACATACATTTTAAATGACGGACATACTGTTAGGGAACTATTATTACATACTTATTATATGGGGGACATAATGTTATTATTTGTGGACATAATGTTTATGAATATATTTGCATAACTTCGAAACAAGAAAAGAACATTCAAAAACAGAAACAATCACACTCGCGCAGACATAGAATCCCTCCTCCAAATCTTCCAGAAGCGATCCTGGCTATTACAAACACCATTCGAAATCTTTTCCTCTTTACAGTGCGATCATCCCAGATGAGAAGGGAAGAAAGAGGGAGGGGGTTGGGGGGCAGAGAGGGCCCAGGAAAGTGGGGGTGGAAGAGGGAGGGCATTAGAAAAGGAGGAAATTCTCCAGCGATCAGGATAAAATAGAACCCTCTGGGGGTGCTTGCAGTGCGGTCGAACCTAACCTCCCAAGCGTATTGGAGCCCTGGCGGGGGCGGGGGAAGATTAATGCATTGTGTTGAGAAAGGGATTAATCTGCATGAAGCATGTAACTATCCGATTGGAAACACTTGTGTGTCTTAGGGGGTGACGGCCGGGTGACAACGGCAGCAGCGTTTTGTCCCCCTCCCCGGTGTGGTCCATGAATATGCAAAGGGGGAAGGTTTTGTTCGGTTGGAACTCCAGGGAAAAATCGGAATGCCTCCTGGCGACACGGAGATAGCAGGGCCCCGGCCCTCAAAGTGTCAGATTGTGGCCGCGATACTGAATTTAGGACGGCCCTAGTGGTGATATCATATTTAACATCGTTGGCCACACCGTAGGTGAGAATGTCAAAACCTAGGATTGTTTTATGTGGGTATAGTGGTTGGGAAGTTTCTACAGACACATTGAGATGTATGATTCACAAAATTTCAAAAATGTTTTTGCAATAGAATGTGGGACATGAAAAGGACGCGAAATCGTCAAGTTTTCTATACATTGCTGAAGTGGGGCCTGAATGGCCGAGTGGTTAGTGCACTGGCGCTCGGTACCACAGGTTTAAGGTTCGAATCCCCGTGGTACCATGGATGTTTGTAGTGGTGTTCGGAATCCACTTTAAACTATAGGTCCCGATCTGTGTAGCCTAAAGTGTACACGAGATGATCGTAGAGCGACAAACCAAACCAATACACTGTTGAAGTGTTCCATGTGAGCTTCAGAAGAAACATGGAAGAAACAGAAACATGCCGAAACAGACTCAGAAACATGCCGAAAAGAAAATCGAACATTTTTCAAACTTTTATTTAAACTGTACATGATTTTTGTGTATTTTATTGCACATGCACATCCCTATCACAACTTTTCTAGTATCTTTAAATGATTATTGCTTTTTTTTATTAGATATGTACATGATTATTGTATTTTTTATTTCATATATAAATGATTATGATACTTTTCAATGCCTTTGCATATATACATGACTATTGTACTTCTTATGGCCCATGCAAATTCATATATGTGCCAAATAAAAGTTTATTAGTACTTTTCATGAATTAGACTTTTACTGTACATGCAACCCTTTTAAAATTCAAATATTTATTGTTATATATTGAACATATGCAATTTTGATGCATGAAAATGAGATTGAAACTATTGAAAGTTATGTTGTTTTGTAATATTGTTCTTTTTTGCATTCGTTCTTTTTTCTTCTCTTCTGTTCTTTTTTTGCAAGATTTAAGGGGAAAAAGCCAATTTATTCAATCTTTTAATTTTTGCTTATTATACTCAGAATAACTATTCTGAATGACCCGTAACTTAAACAATTTCACAAAATTTAAATTCAAACATTGCTATATAATATTTCGTAAGGTATATAATTACCCTGCACCAATAAATTTTAGAAAATTAAGTTGTTCTTCTATTTCAATATTAAATTAAAAATAACAAGCAAGAAAGTAATTTAAGGTAATTAGAATAAATGTAAAACTGAAATTTTTTATATGTAATTAACACAAGAAAAATAAGTATTTCTGAACTGCAAAAGTTCAAATTGTATTTCGCTTTTAAAATTTATTATCAAATTTGCTTTCTTTTATGATTATGTTTAAACAAGAAAAGTTAAGCAAAATAAATAAAATTAAAAAATAGAGAAATTCAGTGTTCTTTTGAATAATTATAGATCTTTCCTGAAAAAGGTTTGATATAACTTTAAAAAAAATATTTTAAAATTTTTCTGCAAGAGATCTTAGAAAAACTTCCTTATACACATGCACACACATACACATGCAGACACCTCATATATATAAATAATAGACCAAAATATTTTCCTTCATTCTTCATTCAAATAACTCTTTTTTTATGGGGAAAAAAAATCAAAATACAGCAGAGAAAAGCATTCAGTAGATTTAATATCCAATATGAATTTAATATACATCTATTTCAATCCTTTGGACCAAAAGACGGATCTGTTCCTCAAACTACCTCCCCAAAATCTGGTAGACCATTTACAACCCAAGCTAGCAATCAAACTCACACGGCCTATAATTCTCTCATGCCCCAACATCAGTCGTTCTAAAAACTATTAAACTCGCTTTCCCAAAACGCAAGAGAAAACCATTCCAAAGATGGCTCTTAACTCAAACTGATTAATAATACCCCGTTCTTCTAATCGAAAGAGACAATCACGGCTCCGAATCTGTGCCAGCATACTTCACGATTAACTTTCAATTAAAAAACGATTTGTCGGTTAATCGTTTAATCGATGTTGGAGCTTGGGAGGGCTCTAATCGATTTATCGCTGCCTTTCTGTAATCGGTTAATTGCTTCCAGTTTACTGGGAGAATCGGTTGTGTCGTCGGAAGCTATGAAAGGTAACTTTTAATATGCGGATCATTATAAAGCACTTAAATTCTTAAGAATTTCGGCGGATCAAATGGTTGAGTAGACAAAGAAGGGGATGTCATTGTGTTCCAAGAACGAATGCTGCCCCTAATGGAGGTGGTTTTGAAAGATTTCGGTGTTCAATAATAATTAATAAATGCAATGAATGGATGTCTTGCCTTTGTAAAATAGACAACAAACCTTGCTCGGATGTGTCCGCCTTGTGGTGGTTCCTTTGTCGACAGAGAAGGGATCGTTTTGGTTAAACCAGATTATGCACATTTTAATTTCCATTTCTAAAATGTCTGTTGTGAAAGAGAGTGAGAAAGAAAGTATTCTGTTATTATTTTTAATATTTTCTGTTATTATTTTATTTGTGCATTTTAAACGATTTTTAAATGAAAGTTATCGATGAATAGAATCTTGATCCAAGAGAAGTAAAATGTATCAAAGATTGTTAGAGAAAGGAGTGATTGTACAGGATGATTATTGATGAGCAATTATTACATGATATTTGAACAAAAATGTAATTTCAGTATCTTTTTCAAGACTTTTTGTTAAAAGTTCTCTTGTAACCATTCTGTAGTCTTTATTTTTTTTTTTTTTTTTCAAAAAAAAAAAGAAATTTTAATATAACTATAGTTTATAAAAATGTTTAAATTCATCTAACAATTAATTTGAAAAATTTGTTGTGGATTAACGTACATTGATTTCAATAATCGGTATTGTTTAGATTTTTTGAAAAAAATTTCGTATTGCAAGATTTTGGAGTTTGTTTAATTAAAATTAGCTCGAGGCTAGATTTCTCTTTCAATAATAAATTTATTGAGGTTAGTGATCCTAGAAATTTGCATGCTTGTCATATTTTTGTAAGTTATTTTGTCATTTGAAAACATATACAATCGTTTAAAAAATATAGGCCAGAAATATTTTTTTGTCTTAGTGCGGCTGTAAAACAATCATTCTTATATAATGTTTTTTGACTAAAATGAAAATTCTAAATACATGTTCAGAATTTTCATTAAAAAAATCATTATAAAATTTTTTATTAAAAATCATTTATAAATTTAATTATGAAACAATCATTCTAATTAAATGTTTTTTGACTGAAATGAAAATTAAACATGCGTTTAGAATTTTCATTTTAGTCAAAAAATATTATATAAGAACGATTATTTTATAGCCACACCAAGACAGATTGGTGTTATTAAAATTGATCTTTTCTTCAATTTAAATATTAGTAATCTTTTAATTTTCAAAATGTTCAGTTAATTGGAGAAGAAATATTTTTAAAATGTAATCATTTGTTTTAAATCTAGTATATTTAAAAAAATGAAAAATGTGGATTTGAAAATGTTATTTTCTAATGCAGCTGGCAAATAGACCGTGATCTTTCGCCATAATGGCTGCAAACTCATTTTGTAAAATGGTAAGCCACGGACGCGGATAACAATGCCCCCGCATTTGTTTTACGGCTTAAAGTGGATTCCGAACCACTACAACACCTATGGGCAAATTTGAAAACCTGTGGTAAACGAAAATTCGTCAGGCCCCTGGATGTTGAATATTGGTATATGAATATTATTCTTGCTATGTGGAATAGTATTTTTGCTATCATGAATATGTGGATTATGAATAATATTCTTGTCACATGAAATACATATTTTAAAAAAAATATTTTGAAAATGAATGAAATTATGAAAAATTTGAAAGAACGATTTTAATAATATGACCATCCTTCTTAATTCCAATCACATACTTATAGACAGCATAAAATTGATGACACACAAGCAGTCCCTCAATTCAATCTAAATGAAACTTTACTAAAACATCACTTGACACTATTATAAATCTATCACATCCCCATAATAATAATAATAAAACCATAAAGTGAAGGAGGCAGAGAGTGGACTAAAACTCGTATACCTTGTAGAGTTCTCTCTCGTTTTGTAAGACCAGTGGGTGGTGGAGAGCAAAGTGATGTTGGAAAATACGAGAGGCCACTCTTCTGGGGGGGGAAGCCTTTACACACCAGCGGGGCGTACTCGCATAGTGTTTTTGCATGTAGCCTCCTTTTTCTCTCAGCCTAACTCCCACCCCCTTCCACTTTTTTAAAACACCCTGATCGGAGGTACACCGCTCGGTCATGTGACCCAGCCCCATCACTTAACTCGTAATGAACCGAAATATGTAGTACATTAGCGGCTTTTAAGGGAGTCGGCCGTGTTTGTCTTGAGCGCGATATGTTTGATTTGCAGTGTGTTACTTCCATTGTGTGCCTTTCCCTATCTCGGCCGCCTTTGTCAGTGTCGAGTGGCCCCTTTTCTCTCTCTCTCACAAAGCTTCATGGTCCTTTCTTTCTTTTGAAGGGAATTTTGCAATGTTTTATGGCCACTCTTTCGTTGTAATATTGTTTTTGAGTCATTTTTGTAAGAGAACAAAAGGATGTGTGCTGTGTGAATCGAGGAGGTGAAATCGCTGTGTTTACAAAATAATCTGGGAAGTTTTAGATCCATCAAGTTTGTTTTATATAAAAAAAAGATATTTGAAAGAAAAAAATAGTAATAGCTATAATAGCACATTCCAGTATATTATTTGTTATAAAATTCAAAATGTTTTCCAGAAATTAAATTCTCTATATTTTAAGCCAACAATTTTTGTAGTATTTTGTGTAAAACCTTTTTCACCTAGCCGAATAATTACGCTTCTAATGTTTAAAAAAAAAAAAAAAATCTAATATTTCAAAATCAGTTTCAATAATTTTACGATCACCAAATATCTCTTTGGGGTCCCAGTCTCATATGACTGTTGGGCTAGGGCTGACAACCCTACTCTGTAAAAAAGATAAACATCTCCTGTCTTGAAATCTGCCAATAGACAGTCAGCTTTGGTCCACTATTGGACGATTATGGTATATCTCTTTACATTTAATTATTTTTCCCCATTATTCGTTATCATCCAATTTTTTCCACGTATAAAGTTTTTATATGACGTATGGATAAGCCTTCATCCTATCAGAAACCGCAAAAAGAATTACCGTAAATTTCAAATTAATTCCATTTCAATTTTTATTAACATTTTTGTTTTAACAGGTGTCTTTTGGAACATCGTCATCAGAATCGAGTTGTTTTCCCTTCCTTACTTTCCTTCTTACTACCTGTATTTAATTGCCTGCTTTTTAATAATTTTTCAAATGAGAATGTCCCATTAAAAGTTAATTTGATATATTTTTTCTTGATTCTGTATAGCTTCCTAGACAATAATTTGATTTTTTTTTTTTTTTATGGTGTCCGAATATAAAGATGAATTTGCAATTTGTGATGAAAAGAAAACAAGTTATTATTATCATCATCTCATAATTAGACATTATTGCTGTTGATATAATAGCAAATGATGATTTGTCCAAATCAAACTAGATATATAAGACGTATGTTTTCTCTTTTAAATGTTGTCTACATAATATCCTTTTTTCTTTTCTTATCCCACTTGGTCAGCAACATCTAGACCAAGCCCAAGAAACCATGCAGTCTCATGGGAAGAGGTAAAGGGGGAGGGGAAGTGATGGAGTACCCGTAGGTAGAAGTCTGACTTGGTTCCATGACGCTGAAGAAAGAGGATTTTTTGGGGAACTACTCCACATTTGAGCATCGAATGGGAGAAAACCCGAAAACAACTCCCACCAGGTAGTCCGACTCCCGAGGCAAGATGCTTAACATCCCAAACGCCATTGAGTCCCCTCGTTTTTGAAACAGTGTCTACAACAAAGCCGCCAACGGACTGACCCTCCGCCCTAATACTCACCAGAGCAGCGCGTTGCCACTGAGTCACGAGCCAGGCTTTTTCTTTTCAAAAAAGGCACTGTTGTTTCATTAAATGGAGCGAAAAAAAATCAAATACACGTCACTCTAAATCAGAAAAATAATGATAAAATTTACCGTATATATATATATATATATATACGGTAAATTTTATCATTATTTTTTCGAGTTGGGGTATATACACTGAAGTGACAAAAGTCATGGGATAGCAATATGCAAATTATCAGATGGCAGTAGCATCGCGTAGAACAGGTATAAATGCGCAGTGCTTTCGCAGAGCTTTCATTTCTGTTCAAGTTATTCATGTGAAGAGGTTTTGACGTGATGATGACTGCACGACGGGAATTAACAGACTTTGAACGCGGAATATGTTAGTTGGAGCTAGACGCATGGGTCATGTCATTTCGAAATCGTTAGGGAATTCAACATTCCTAGATCCACTGTGTCAAGAGTGTGGGACGTACAAGGGACTTGTCTGTTAGAACTGTGCGGAGAAATTTGGCTTTCTTGCGCTATTCCAGCAGAAGACCGACTCGAGTGCCTTTACTGACAGAACGATATCGCTTGCAGCGACTCTCGTGGGCACGTGAGCATATCGGTTGGTCCCTAGATGAATGGAAAACCGTGGCCTGGTCCGATGAGTCACGATTTCAGTTGGTAAGAACTGATGGTAGGGTTCGAGTGTGGCGCAGACCCCACGAAGCCATGGACCCAAACTGTCAACAAGGCACTGTTCAAGCTGGTGGTGGCTCCGTAATGGTGTGGGCTGTTTTTTCATGGCATGGACTTGGTCCTCTGGTGCGACTGGACCGAACATTGACTGGAAATGCTTATGTTCAGCTACTTGGAGAACACTTGCAGCCATTCATGGATTTCATGTACCCAAACAACGATGGGATTTTTATGGATGACAATGCGCCATGTCACCGGGCCACAACTGTTCGCGATTGGTTTGAAGAACATTCTGGGCAATTCCAACGAATGATCTGGCCACCTAGATCGCCCGACATGAATCCCATCGAGCATTTACGGGACATCATCGAGAGGTCTGTTCGTGCCCAAAATCCTGCACCATCAACGCTTTCACAATTATGGACGTCTATCGAGACAGCATGGCTCAATATTCCTGCAGAAGACTTCCAACGACTTGTTGAGTCCATTCCACGTCGAGTTGCTGCACTTCGCCGGGCGAAAAGAGGGGCCGACACGATATTAAGAGGTATCCCATGACTTTTGTCACTTCAGTGTATATATATATATATATATATATATACCCCAACTCGAAACGATATATATATACTGAAATTGTATATAGCCCCAACATTATTATTCGTGGCCAGTGGTAACGTGGAAAAATTCCTTTTTTAATTCTCGATTAATAATACTCGAGTCTTAAAATAGATTCTTTGTACACATTTGCGATAAACTATTTCACATGAAACATTTACTACTAGAACTCGGTATCAACTTCCTACATAAAAACAATTGCTTCCTTTCGATTTTCAGCTAGTTATATTTAGTATGAAAATTATAAATAAATGTTTATATCTCCTCACTAGATATATAAATAACATAAATTTTAAACTACTGAAACGGAAATATCTACAAGAATAAGAAAAAGTCATGGGGCCTGAAAGGTCGAGTGGCTAACGCTCTGGCGCTTGGTACCACAGGTTTCGGGGTCGAGTCCCGGCGGTGGTTCGTAACGTTTGTTGTAGTGGTTCGGAATCCACTTTAAACAGTAGGTTCCCGATCTAACATGATCGTAGAGCGTCAGGAGATATTGTTACTCCGCGTCCGTAGCTTATCTTCAATCTACATGCACCTTCTGGATAGTGCTAAGTGAGTAATGTATGCGCAGCGCTTTCCTTAAAGCATCAAAGACAATTGTCTAAGTCTTTGCCAGCTACATTAGAACCAAAAAAAAATAAGAAAAGTCATATTTACGGTTCCAAATCGAACACAACTAATCGTTTTATACTAAGTGAACAAGAAAAAAGAAAGCATAACCAGAGGCCCATTGACGACCCCAATCGGCACAAAGGAAAGCTACTTATCCCTAGAAAACGGATACCTCCTACTGTTAAGAAGGCAAACAAACACAAAACGAGTCCCCTCACGCATGAGGTAACCCTCTTGTGTGCGACCACCCTGCACTTAGTTTCGGAAGCTTAGGGATTCCGCCACCTACAGACGAAAGCGATCTGCGCCGTGGGTCCAGAAGCTGAAATTAATGACTACTGACTCAGCAATGGCGGAAGAGATAACCTTTCCATTTAAAAAGACAATGGCGTGGGTGACTTTTTTTGCACACCGGAGAAGAAGAATAAGTCAATTGCTTGCGTTTATCGGGATCACGGTGCGTGAAACTTCGACAACCGTAATTAACGGCCCTAACGACCGTTTTGTCGTTGGTCCTCTGATCACATGAGTGACGATTCTCGGAATGGGTGGCGATGCTTTTGCGAGACGCCACCAGGAAGAAAAAGCGGCAGGATGTTTGGGTTTGGCAAGTCATGTGTGCTGTTGGAAGATTACGCTACACCACGGGTGGATCTACTTTTTTTTTTTTTTTGCGTGTCCGAGGCGGATTTTTGCTTGAAAAGTCAGTCACAATGCACTGGTCAGTTTGTTGTGTTATAGAGTTACAATATTTACCAAGAGATTTCAGCAAAATTGGTTGATTGGTGGGGTTTAATGGCACAAAAGCCAGATATGGCTATGCTGCGCCAGACGACGGTACTTTTTAAATTCTTGTAAAATGAATTCGTTAAAAGCAAAAATGTCTGGTGTTAGAACAGGTAAGATTCAGTAAGAAAAAAAATCAGATAAATAATGAATTAAAATTCATATAAAATCTATTAAAAGTAGTACTGGGAAACATTGCCAATTAAAAGAATGTAAAATACACGGACGAAAGATTTCAGCTAGAGAAAGAATAACTAACATATTTTTAAAATAAGATGTTTTTTAACTCGAGAATTCTCTGTTCGTAAACTCTCTGACCAAAGTTTTTATTAATGATGGGAAAGATGTTTTTTTCTTATAATAGATAGTATAAAGTAGATCATTATTTTCTGTAACTTAATTCAAAAGTATTAATCACGTACGTTAAGTGTATGAATTATTTTTAAGTAATTTTAAATATTATTAATTCTTTAATATAAAATTTGTAAAACAAGGGGAAAATAATCCTGATATTATGGTGATTTTAAAGAATAATATAATTTGGCTTTTTCATATGGAACTATATGATTTTTCTGTCTTTCAAGTGGAATTCACCGGTGATTGTAATCTTCACAGTAATTGTTTTACTATTTGTGTTTGATTCTCATAAGCGGTAATTTAAAACAGGTCAGTGTTTTATCGTTAGAATAAATCGCAGAAAGTAAGAATTTTCATTATTCCGCATTATTTTGTACCTTGGAAATCATATGAAAAACTGCATACTCTTAACAAATATATGATTCCATGAGATTGTATTTGCTAATATAATACGTTAATATCTTAATAACCCTTCTTCTTCTTCATTGGCGAAACAACCCAATGGTGGCCCTAATACCGTCTGCCTGCTGGTTGATATAATAATATAATATTACTATTGAAATTGTCTTAATGCAATATGGATAAGTATTTAATTCTATATTTAAGTAATTAGAAAGACAATGAAAGAAAAATAAACTTAAATTAAGTAAAAAAGGACTCTTCTTCTTTATAAATCAATGACAATGTATAAGTGCAATGGCTGGCGTAGGCATTAAAAAGTCTCTATTTTAAGTTTAAAAAAAAATGGAAATATATTTTAATTTAAATAACTTACTGTAATTTGAAATGATTTTTAAACGTGCTAAAATAAAGATGGAAAAAAAAAAAAATAGAATGGGAACCACGATTACACTGGACAAATACAAATTTATAACATATTTTTCAATTGGCATATTTATTCTTTAATACAAAGTACTACTCTTTTGAGAGGTTTTTTTTTTTTATTCATATCTATTTTGTCTGATGAATAAATGCTTTACTTAGATGAACATTTCAAAATTTTTATTCACCTTCATTTATAGTCCCCATTATATTAAAGAATTTTTTATTTATTTTTATTTTTATTTATTTATTTTTTTTTATTCTTCATTCCACACTTATATTTGAGAATATAATGTTTTGTCTTTTAAGTGGTGATTCACATTGGATGACCCAGTTCCAAAATAGTTTTCACTTTCATTATTTTATCACATTTTTCATGCCCTATATTAAACTTAATATCTGCCAGTAGACAGACGGCCTTGGCCCATCACGGGACTGCTGTGGCAATGAAGAGGAAGAAGAAGATTTTGAAGATATTCAACTTAATAGTTTCATGAAATAATGGTTTTTTTAAGGACAGTGGTACATATTGACTTCTTTTTTGTAGACACGGATTCAAAAGAATTATCATAAAATATGTTTGTTGTTTCTTATCCCACTTGGTTGACCAAGCCCACGAGCCCATACGTACTCATGATTGAAGGGGAAGGAAGCAACTTCTGTTGTGAGGGAGCACCCCGTAGGTAGAAGTCTGACTTTGGCTCCGTGACGCTCTTACAGTCATAGGAGACCGGGACCTATGGCTTAAAGTGGATTCCGAACCACTACAAACATCCATGGCACCGCCGGGATTCGAACCCGAAACTTGGGGGCACCGAGCGCCAGAGCGCTAGACACTCGGCCATTCAGGTCCAAATTTGTGAATGCCAACTGCATGCGGTGTTCCCAGGTGGTCACCCACCCAAGTACTGACCGCGCCCAATGATGCTTGACTTCGGTGATCTAACGAGAACCTCATAAAATATTAAATCCTTCAATGCTATTGTTTTTGCAATTTTCCACTACGTGTTTTGGTTTTTCTCTATAATATCCACGAAATAAAAGCGTGAAAATGAAGCTATTTGTTTTTAAAAAATCCAAAAACAGCTTACCTGAGAAATAGGTGTAACCGGAATTCGGTCCGGACACCATGTCCGGGCTGTCATCGAGTCCGTCCGGGGACATGCCTGGCCTGAGGGGCCGCATCGCCCTGCGGGGACTGCGGAAAAAGTGTCTCCTCGCACCCATCGAGCTGAGTTGTTTCATCCTTCTCTCTTTAGAGCGACGATTTTGGAACCACACCTGACGAAGAAAAAGATTTACTATACCAGAATGAAATGTAAATTATAATCGCACGCAAAACCAAATATTAATGTCATAATTGTAAAAATTGTAATTTTATGAATTGCGAAAATCATCTCTTTAAAAGGATCAATTTGAAACATTAAACAGTGTCGTAGGCTAGATGCAGCATTAATTATTAAGTATCATTTTATTTTGCATACTTCAAGCGTTATAATTAGAATATTATTAAACGTTTACAGGGTAGAACTTTTTAAGTAAAGAAAAACGATTTTATTTTATTATGTTTTATTTATTTCATGTCGAAAACAATTCAACTAGAAAGGAAAAAAAAAAATTAAATACAAAAAATATTAAAGTAATTCATGACTTCTTAATGATAACGGTGAATAGCCAAAGAAAAATTTCATATGAGGAATATTAATTCCTTTTTTGACAATGTACTGTATCATCACAAATTTGAATTTTTTTAATTTAAAAAACATTTCAATATTAATTTACGTTATTTAACCATTCTTTTGGTTTAAGATAAAAGAATATAATTTATGAAAAAGAGTAGTCTCAATAAAAAGAATATATTTTTTTAGTGATTTATATACCTTAGCATGCATATGCTTTTATAAAAGGATGAAACACATACCCAAATATACAAAAAATCCAACAAGAAAAAAAAAAGGCATCTAATGCGTAATTTATTTCATTCCTAAGCAAAACTCACGAATTGACTCATATTTTACAAAATTGGAACAAAATTAAAGTAGACAAAATAGCGAAACTAGGAAAAAAGAAATTGAAAAAAAAAAAAAAAAAAATTACTAAGTATACTACACTAAGCATATGCTATAAAAAACGACAGAAAAATCCCGAGATTACGTAGGATATTAAATGCAACCTCCTTGCCCTACTCGATAAATAAATAAATCACCGGATTTTTATTATAAGCTCTTTAATGGCTTAACGTAAACATTTAAATCTCTAGAACAGGCGAAAATAAAAAGGACTTCTTTTCATTCCTATCTACCCTTTAAAAAAAAAAAAAGAATAAAATATATGTATAAAAAACAGCAACTTTTGGATTTTTATACCAAATCTCTTTATTGTAAAAAAATTCAGCAGAATAAGTTCCAAGTCCAAACTGTGGTTTACCGTTTCGAACCAAACAGAATTCCAAAGGAAAAACTCAGAGGTTCTTCCCTCTCTCTCAACCACCACGCTGGACTACCAGCAAGACAGAACAAGGCCACTGCATGTGTGTGTGTGTGTGTGGGTTTATATATATAGATATATCCATGTGTACCAAAACCTTATCAGAGTAGAGCAGGCATGAGACGAACTCCAGCTTGCGGTATTAATCCATGGAAAGCCCTACTCTTAGTCCCTTTATCAGAAGAGCTACGCACAAAATTCGCGCATAAAAACTCCCGCTTTGCCCGCCACCCTTCTCCTCTCCCCCTTTCAACCATTCTTCCCACCCCTGCTCCGGGATCCTTTACGGGAAAACAATCCCTCCTCCTCCTGTAAAAGTTTCCCAATCCCCCGGCATCACTTTTCACCGATGATACTTTCTGGCCATCCAGTTCCTTCTCTGTCTATTTTCTCTCCCTCTCTCCCCCTCTCTCTCTGGGCAGCAGCAGCATTGTTTCTGGTACTTCTTTTGTTCTTAAGTTTTCCCGCCAAGAATCCTTTTCTTTGAAATCCTTAAAACTTTGGAAAAGGAGAGGAGATTACTAAAGCCACTGACAAGTTTTCTGCGGATGGGGTTATAGGAGTGGTGATTTTTTTTTATTTTTATTTTTATTTTTCCTTCTTCTTTGCTGGCTGCTGGTGGTCTTGTTCTCTTCTTTCTTTACTGTCTTCTTCTTCTTATTCTTTAAGATCGTCTCGTCGTTTTCGTCGTCTTTCTCTTGCTGTTGTTGTTGTTGACGTCGTTGGTGGTTGTTCAATGCCTTTCTGCAAAATGTTGTGTTAATATTTTTGGTTTTTATTTTTCGTGGGGGTTTAAACACACCACGCGGAGTTCTGGAGCTGGGGGATATCTGGAGGCTTAAATGAAATCTGTGCGTAAAAGAATTGACGGAGGATGATAAGAGAGTTAAAGGGAGGAAAAAGGAGAAGGATTTAAAACCCAGAAAACGTAAGGTGGAGATTTTTAAATAAAGTTTGAAAGCGAGTAAATTCGGTTTCCGTCGCTGCTAAGTTTCTGAAGTCGCTTATTAGCCGCCAGTAAATGAATCAATTCTTAGACCATTTTCTTAATTATTGTGCTGGGGAAGTTTGGGAAGAAGAAGAAGAAGAATTTTAATTGAAGGAGCAATCACAAAAGAGATGTCTAAGTAAGATGTTCTGTATTACAAAAGTAATGCCTGAGACGGGAAACTGGGGTGAAAATGAAAAATGTATTTATTTCGTTATTGAAAATTTATGCATTTAAATCTATGCATATCATCCTTTCAAAATATTTTAATACTAAAATTTTATTTATTAAAAATGCTGTTTCCTTTATAACAAATTTATTTAAATATTCTATGTAAAATAATTAGCAAAAGTGAAGCATTACAATTATTTGAAACTTTAATATTTTAACTTTTATATTAAACGTGATGAAAACCACAAAAACTAAGCTAAACACAACAGTTTAAATTTAAACATTAAATTTAATAATATTTAACATAAATAGATGAAAAGATTTAGTGTAGTAGAATTAAATAAAAGTAGGAATATTTTTAAAGAATTTTTTAATTTTCAATCTGAATTTTATTTAAAGCTTTCTGAAAAATGAAAAACAATGTTTCTATTTTCAAATATACAGGAAATAATTTGAGAACATTTTTTTTTGCATGTGTTACGAATACTTCGTTCAAATATATATATCTTATATACTGTGAATTAAATATTTCATTTAAATAAATGGTTATAAATTCTTTAAAATCCAGATCCAAATTATAAATTATTTTAAAATATTTTTTATTTCATTATTGTATTTAATTTTGAAGAAAATGTATTATGACAAGCATAAAAAGTTTGAACACACACACACAAAATAAATAACAAATAAGTAAATAAATAATAATAATAATAAATAAAATAATGTAGTAATAGCCCTTTGTATATTCCCCTTTATATGAATTTAAAAATCTTATATTTATAATTATTAACATATTCATTAATATTAACACTAAAAATAATATTGAATATGTTAATAATTATAAATATAAGATAAAAAATATAAAGTTAAGTATATTTTAGTATAATGAATTATTAAAATCAAATATAAACTTTAAAATAAATATTTAATATGTTATAATGAAAGAAAATAACATATTATAAATTTACTGTTCTATACAAAATACTTATTTCTGGCTGACATAAAATTAATATAGAAGCAAATAGTTATTATATTATAAAAAAAAGCATCCAGTTTAATGCTGATAAAATATGCTTAAATATTATTTTTTATCAAACAATAAATTTATAAGATGCCATTTTCTTTATTCATAACATATTAAATTTTTTAAAGCTTTGTAAACAAAAATTAGTTTTAATAATGTTTTTTTCCTGTAATTTATATTTAATTAATATTTTATTCTTGCAAAGTTATATATTTAGTTCTAATAATTTAAAAATACAAAAAAGGATAAAAATTGAACAGAATTGTTGATTTAAAAAAATTCTCGTAAGGATATTCCAACAATTCTCAATTCTCATGCATATCTATATAATTTAATTCAAAACTTCTTGAAAAAAATGTATAAAATATTTTTATTCTAAGAATTGAAATAAAAATGTTTTTCATTGATAAATAAATACAAAATAAATGTAAGATTTCAAACTATCTTCATTTAAATCAGTTTAAAGTAATCCACATCAGATTGAAAAGAGTAATTATATATATATATATATATATATATATATGCATATATACAAATTTTATGTTATAAATTCGATCTCCATATCTCTATCATTTAATTTAAAACATCTTGGAAAAACATCTAAAGTATATAAAAAAAGTGATGGAAACAAATTATAAAGAGAAATTTTATTTTATTGTGCTAAATTTAACAAATATTTTTATGCTAAGAATTGAAATATAAATGTTTTTCATTGATAAATAAATATAAAATAAATGTAAGATTTCAAACTATCTTCACTTAAATCAGTTTAAAAGTTTATGCAATATTCCCCATCAGATTGAAAAGTGTAATATATATCTATATCTATATATGTGTTATAAATTCAAGATATTTAATAAATCGATTTCAATAACACACAGAAAAAAAAAAAAAACCAGGAGAAAAGACACGACATTCCCTTTAAAAAAAAAAAAAAAAAAAAAAAAAACCCACCCCATTGCAGCAGCATTGTGTACAGCTATTTTATTGGTTTCCTTGTCCATTTTTAAAAAAGGGAAAACTTTTTATAAGTGTTCCTTCTTCTATCAGAATATTAGAGAGTGCACCCTCCGAATGGCAGTTTACGGCAAAGGAAACAGGAAACTGGTTAAAGCAACAATGAGCTAAAAAATCGCTTAAAACGTACAGCAGAGAATGGAAGAAAAAAAAAAAAAAAAAGAAGTAGGCAGCAAAATAAAGAAAAGCAAAAGGAGAAGAAGAAAAATTCCACAAGAAAAGGAGGAGCGAGAGTACGGTCGGTTGGAGAAAAGAAGCGCAAGAGCATCAGGGATCGGGAGAGGCAGGGAACCGCGAGAAAAGGCTACTCAGCCTTCAAATGCGCTTCTGCTGCCAGATAAGGTCGTTTCTGTGATTGTTGTGTTTTACATGGCCTTAAGGCTGCTGCTTGCTGCTACTGAAGTTGTAGCAGCGTTTGAGAAAAATATTACCATTATGTAACCCCCTCCCCTACTTTCCCTCCCCTGCCCTACACCCAACAATGAAGACGCTTGTGGTTGAATAAAGAGTTTTTACGCGAACATCCCGTGTAAAAAGAAAGTTTATTTGTTAAGTAAATAGCGGTATCGGTTCAATAGAGTATGAAGTGAGCTGCAACATCATTTTTTTTTTTTTTTTTTTTTTTACTTCTTGTTATTCTTTTTATTATTTCTTTTTCTTGTGTTCGAAGTGAGGGTGAAATTAAATAAGAGCAAATCATTAAAGATCTCTTTTCTGCAGTTTTGAGTTTTAATGTTTGAAAAGACGAGGAATACTTTACTAAAGCGCAGACATTTTTGGGTTAGTATATATTCGATTATAGTTTTTTAAAACGTTTCTTTCTATTATTATTATTATTAATTTAAGTGATAAAAATTAATACTGTATTATATTTTGGGAGTGAATAAAGTTGTTCTTTGATGTTAAAAAAAAAATGGTGTACTTTTAGTATATCAAAATATAATTTCTTATTTTAATAAATTGGAAGAATATTTGTGTTATCATTTTTAATAATTTAATGCTATTTTATGAATAAAAATAAATTTTATTTAAAATGTTATTTAATTATAAAATGACAATAAAAGTTAATAAAATTATTGAAACAAAGAATTATACAAAGTTATAAAATATTCTGTAAGAATTGAAGGAAATATCAATTTAGATATAACAGCCATGAATACTTACAATTGATAAATAATTTCAAATGATAAAATAGCATAGTATGCAACAAAAAAGCTAAATTAAAAATATCTTAGCATATTTAATATTTACAATCTATTTTAATAAGTATATCCTAAAAATAATATATCTACGCATAATATATATCTCTAAATGTACCTAAAATATATATCCTACGTAAATATTTAAGATACTTGCTTTTATTTATAAACTACCTCCATTATTTTTTTTAAAGTAAATTTGAAAAAAATATCTTTCCCTAAATAACAGTAATATAATCTAAAGATGATTGTGAAACATAAAAATTATTTTAACTGAATACTTCTTCTTTTTTTTTAATTACATTCAAATAGACAACATTTATGTTAAATAATAATTTAATAATTATTATTAAATAAAATTTTGTTTTAATTTTTGCTGAAGGGTAAATGAATACAGGAAATTACTCTCAATTTTGGTGCCAAATTAGTGGTCGCCAATCGGCGATAATTGATTCAATTTAGTATGTTATTCAATGGCTTGTTTTTTAGGACAACCTGTCCAGCAGGTCATTTTTTATTATACACTCATGTCCATAAATTAAGGATAATTCCGCATCACACAGAAATTGAACTCTAAAATAAAAATTTCGCCTGTAGAATTATCACACACATCTTGAAGAAGAATATGCAAATTACAGGAAACCACCAGATGGCGCGGATAGTACGTCACAATGACGAGAGTGTAAGAGAGGGGTATACAAGGAATGGTGGCAAAGAAGTAAAATTGTTCACAAGCGCTTTAAAAGCCTGTCAGTGCAATAACCGCATAGTTAAGACATGGCACAAAGGAAGCATTAGGATGATTTTTTACGTGGTAGAATTATCGGACGACTGGAATGTGGACGTACCCAGCTGGAAGTATCCGAAGAACTTGAATCGCCCAGTGTCATCTGCAGGCTTTGGCAACGATTCCAAGATGATGGTAATGTGAGTAGATGTTACAGCATAGGTCGCCTCCGAGTTACAACGCCGAATGAGGACCGGTATTTAGCAGTTACTGCCAAAAGAAACAGACGGAGCACAGCATCAGACCTGTCTTGTCAGCTCTCTTCAGCTACCGGTACGACAGTTTCAAGGCAGACCGTGTACAGACGCTTAGGGCACATTGGTCTATATGCTCGTAGGCCTGTCATATGTGTTCCACTTACCGCAACTCACTGTCTCCTGCGATTAACCTGCAGTAGAGAGCATGCATTGTGGACACCGCAACAGTGGTCTGGTGTGATGTTTTCCGACGAGTCCAGGTTTAGTTTGCAGTCTGATTCTCGCCGGACTTTCATATGGAGAGCGCCAGGTACCCGTTACCACCAAGAGAACACCATTGAACGACACCGTTACGGTGGTGCAGGATGGCTCGTTTGGGGGAGGAATTATTCTTTTGGTTCCAGAACTGACCTGCATGTTCAGAGTGTAACGATGACAGGCCACATCTATCGGGATGTCATTTTGGAACAACATGTACGTTTGTTTCGGGGCGCCATGGGTGCTGAATTTCTGTTTATGGATGACAATGCCCGTCCTCACCGTGCAAACATTGTAGACGAATGCCTTCAATTGGAGGATATCACCCGTATGGATTGACCAGCATACTCACCGGACTTGAATCCAATAGGGCATGTGTGGGATATGCTTGGCCGACGAATTGCAGCCCGTAACACCCTCCCACCTGTCAACCGGAACTTCGGAGGGCATTGCTTGATGAGTGGTGTAATATTCCCCAAGATCAGATTGATAATTTGATACTCAGCATGCCTAGGCGTTGTAAGGCCTGTATTGCATCGTCCGGGAGACATACTCCATATTAACCATTATACTAACCATGTTATACTGTTTTTTGTAAAAGGTTCTTTTTTTTGAAATTTGCTCCAGGAGTAAAAATCGCAATTTTTATTAATTATGTCAAACATATAGCATCTTTTTTGCTCTTTACCTTTTGTTTAATAAATAGACTTTACAAATAAGTCAAATTTGTTTTGCTTCTGTCTCTTTCTTTGCCTGAACTTCATTATCCTTAATTTATGGACATGAGTGTATATGGCCATTTTGATTTTATTGCATAAGGTACTCTTTTTTGTATAAAATTTTTCGCAGAATTCTCAGCGTATTTTTTATGGAACAAACCAATAACATATCTAAGTTTAATCTATGCCTTATTATTTAATTACTTGCATTTAATTGTTTTTTAATTATTATTAAATATATGACGTTTCTAAAAATCGCCATATATAATTTCACTTCGCTTCTGAATTCTTATTAAGTTAGTTATTAATAATTTGGTATGGCCGAGATCCTTAAGAAATAATTCTATATTCTATATTGATGTACAATAAATTTTTTAAAAAAGATTTATGGTTCTAATCATAATTGAAATTTTCGTCGAGATTAATTAATCACTTTCATTTTTGTAGAGAATAACTGTAGGAAAAAAAAAAAAAACTTACTTCAAAACAAACACTTAATTTAAATTTTATGAAAATAAATTAATTAAAACTAAAGCATTAAAGGGTCCTACAGATGTATGGGATGCACAAATGGAAAATCAACAATGTAGTTGCTGCAATGATACAACAAATTATTCTAATAATACCAAGCAATTTGCAAAGTACAGAATATAGGAATACATTTATGAATTCATACTGAAAATTGGAAACATTGAAAAATTCTGGAAACCTAACGAGAATTTTAAATTTTCTGTAAATTAGAAAAAAAAAAGGTTTTCTGTTTTCTTGGTTGCAAAGATTTAATTTTGGCTATTCGAGTATTGAAAATACTATTGGATTGTAAACATTACTGCTATTTTCTGTAATTGATATAGGAAAAAGTGATATTTGGTTGTAAAGGGATGTGACAGTTGGAAACACTCATCAGAATTTTTCTCTAAGCAACAGAAAACTAAATATCTAAATATTCTTTTTCCATTTGATGCGATAAAAATAATATTAAAAAATATAAAGAAAATATATAAATGATTCAATGAAATTATTGACGTGGTTGATATTTCATAAACTACTGAAAATAGAAGGAAACCTGTTCCAATCATTGAGACAATAACTCTTTATGTCAAAAAGAACACATAGAGATTTTTGGAGAATTTTCAATAGAAAATGCACCGATTGCAAACGGAGGGAATTTTTGTGCTCTAGAATGGACACCGGTGATACAGTTTTAATTAATTATTTTTAATACCCTATCGACAATGCTCCTTATATTAGTTGGAATATTCAAAACCAAATACTATTTGCTGATATATAAACTTAATTCTACGATAGATGGTGCAAACCATAAATTCCTCTAAATATTTTTTCATATTTGTTGATGAAATCTGTAATACATCCATAGCTAAACAGTTTTTTTTATTCATTCGTTATGTAAATGATAAAGAAAAGAAAATATGCGAACAATGCCTTTTCATGTCTGTTTAAAATACAATAGGATAAATTTTGGCAAATACAATAAATGAATGCTTTAAAAATTACGAAATAGGCTTATCCTTTTTAAATGGACAATGTAAAGATGGTGCAACTTCCAAGAGTGGAAAAATTAATGAAGCACAAACAATCAGTTCAAAATTATATCTTCGACTATTCTATGTGCATTGCTCAACCCATAGTTATAATTTGACAATAGGAAAGCTACAAAAAAGGAAAGATATTGAAAAAAGAAAAGTGTATAATTGATAAAATGTATAATTTTTTCATACTGAAAAGTCAAAATAACAGCAAAAATTGGATATATTCCAGAATTAAAAAGAAAAAAATTTCGATAGCCTGATGAATAGAGAACTTACTATCCAGGACTGTCTATTCATACAGTGTTTTACTGAGGAATAGAAATTTATATCTTCTTAAGTAAATTATACTATTTTAATTTATTATAAACTTCCAATAATTTATTTGAACCAACCATGATAAATTTATCGATTACTTAATTGAAAACAACTACAAATTGTTACATACCATTAAAGTTATATTTGAATCTTATCTCTCAGCATTAAATTTTAAATCACATCCTTTTTCAGCTTTTACTTAGATGAATAAGCCAGTGACAGATTTAACTAGAAAAGGTAGCTTCACTATAACAGTAACCAAAAACTATTGTTTTATTTTTCTTTAATAATAGATAATTATAATTCTTGCCAATCCATTCTTATTTATATATTATTTTTTTTTAAACATTTAATAAATTTTAACAAGGAATTTTTATGTACTGCTACTACGAAACTAATGCTAAATTTCTCTCGATATGCTTTTAACTGAGCAGGTCAAATTAGCAGATTTCAAGTGAGGAACTAGAGTTACTATAACGATATGTAACATAACAACTTTTCTTACAAAATCAGGTTTACTATGTACCATATAACTCTTAACCAAAAATTCCCCAACATCAGGCACCCTTAGTAGTCGCTTTAACACCCGACACTGTAACCAACTCGGGCAGAGCAGATCTCTTTTTTTTTCCCCTTCCCCCTCTATTTCTTTCCTTTCTTCCCTTTTTTTCCCCTTTACCCCTTGCCATACCCTTTCTTCTGGAGTCCTATGTTCTTTCTTTAAATTTCATTCGGATCGATGGCTCGATTCCATTGGATAGTCGTGGCGATGCGCAAACCTTGATGCTCTATACATCATTCTTCAGACTGACTTGTGGCTCTTCGGCTAGCTCGAGGGGGCGGGGTTTTAGCCTGTCACTAGAGAGATTTCTTCTTATTCTTTCGCACTCTTTATAGAATAGCCACCCTTTCTTTTTTTTTTTTTATTCTTCCTTATCCCTACACCCCACCAAGGACTCTTCTCTTTTTATATTATTATTATCATTATTCGTTTTTTTTTTTTATTTAGTTATCTTCCGTTTCTAAAGCATTGTCGTAGGTTATTTTTTATTGTTATTGTCGCTATTTTTCGTGACATTTTGTATTTTTTTTTTTTTTTTTTTTTTGATGGATAGATGATTTTTTATGATGCATGTGTGTGTGTGTGTGTCTGTCCGTGTAGTAAGGGTTTCATTAAATGATGAGGATATGAAATCATTTGGAGTGTATGTTATCATTTATCTAGATAGCGATAATTTTTTATCAATGGTAGAGTGCTCTGATATGTATGTTATATTTGTGCATCATTTATTAATGAGCATTTGACTAAATGGGTTAATTTACTGTTATTGCTTTTGAAATCGTGTTTCTTTTTGTTATAATATATTTAAAAACGTATGAAATAATTCACCTTAAATATGCTTATTACTTGTTTATATATAAATTATAAACATGCCTATTTTGTTTCTATTGAATTATTGCTTAATTTTCCAGTTATTTTGTTTTCATATCTTCCTCTATTGTATCAATATATATATATATATATATATATATATATATATATATGGATGGATAGATGAGTTTTTGTGATGCGTGTAGTGAGGACTTCATTAAATGATGAGGAGTATGTTATCATTTATCTAGATTGTGATCATAGCATTGGTAGAGTACTCTGCTGTGTATGTTATATTTGTGCTTCATTTATTAATAAACATTTGACTAAATGGGTTAATTCACTGTTATTGTTTTTGAAATCGTGTTTCTTTTTATTGTAATATATTTAAAAACGTATGAAATAATTCACCTTAAATATGCTTATTGCATGCTTATAGTATATATAAATTATAAACACATCTATTTCGTTCCTATTGAATTATTGCTTAATTTTCCAATTATCAGTATAATCCGTCGACCTTATTTATGCTCCATATTATGTTAATACTTCTTTAAATGCCTGTAATTAAAGTTGAATCTTCAATAATAAAATGGATTCTAATAACGGGGAATATGTATTATTTGATAAGGCTATTTTCTTATTAGGGTATGAGCTTTTATATCATAGTTAAAATCCTTTTCTTTTTGTCTATTACTTCAAGTTCTTATATACAGCTATTCATACATACAACAGCATCTTGGTATACTTCTCGTCGTAGCATAAACTTGATTTGATATACGTCCATTTTAAACACAAAACATTTTATTTAGCATATGCCCTTTTTTTTAAAAAAATGCGATTCACTTGCTTCAAA
This sequence comes from Caerostris extrusa, assembly GCA_021605095.1. Lineage (NCBI taxonomy): Eukaryota > Metazoa > Arthropoda > Arachnida > Araneae > Araneidae > Caerostris > Caerostris extrusa. The sequence continues at coordinate 44,144 of BPLR01016143.1, read as the reverse complement.
ATGTCATAACAAATGCGCACTATCCATGTTTTGCTCTTTGGACATAATACCATAAGCTAAAGCATTGTCTGGAATGATCAGACAATGGTACATTTCTGAAGCATATTGAAGAGAAGGCAGAATCAATGTTCTTTGGACGTAAAACTGAAAATAAAAAAATGCTGTAATTTTTCATTCCAACATGCATTTCATCTATTTGCTTAAATGTATTTCAGCACTAAGCATTCTTAGCATTTATTATTATTGTACATGTTATTTAATGCAACACCATCAATGCAGAATTTACTAATAACAAAATTAATTTTTTTTCATGTGAACGGATTAATCAAGTTCCCATTATTAAGGGAAAAATTCGCTTGATATAAATACAAAAATCTGGAATAGATTAAGAAAGTACTACTGTTTTTATACATTGTCTGCCATTTTATTGCCTTTTATTCTTGCCCCAGACAACTAACCTGAAGCAATGATATTATTATTGGCAAGGATATTATTATTAAGCAATAATAAGTATAATTGTTGGGAAAAATGGCTGTAAGTATAAATCACTGTAGGGATTAATTATAAACATTATTAGTGCTATTTATTGGTTTCTATTTTAAAATTTGCAAAGAAAATGTGAAAAGTCTGCAGACTTGCTGATTATTACTATTTTTTTAATTATATAAGCTAGTTTGCTAAAAAGTGCCTTTTGAGTTCCAATGCATTATTATCTTAAATAAGTAATAAACTCAAGAAAATTTTTTTATGAATTATTTAAATTTTTAATATTAAATGAAAAAATAAACGATTAAATATTATGTATCACATATCATAAAAAACCGTTGCTGTTATTAAATATGATTTTGTTTTAGTTCCTGCTTATAATTAAATAATAATAGGGCTAAACAGCTTGTACTTTTTACAAAGTTATTGCGTTAAATATATGAGTAATGGCAGTTGGAAGTGTTAATATACTCTTATATTGTTATTAAGTGTTGCTATCCATAAATTTAAAACATTAATGTTCTCATGGGAATGTTGTTAAAGTAACATAATTTTATTAGAAAGAAATGTTTTTACATTTCCTTAAAAAGTTTTAATTTTAAAATTTCTTTGTAAATAACTGTAAAATTTAAAAATTTCATCTAAATTTTTAATTTATTTTTGTATATATTTTTTACTTTTTTTACTTTATATATTTGTATATATTTATATATATTGTATATTTGTATATATTTTTACTTTTTATGTGTTGCTTTTTAAAAAAAAAACTGCTATAGACTACTTATTATATTCGTTTACCCAATTTGTGGTCCAGAAAACATTCAACAGTACCATTCTGAAATAATCGCTGCATTGCATTGTATTGATTAAAACAACGAGAATATAAATGACTCATCATGAGAAAAATATTTATTTAATTTATTTTGTCATCATAACGTTTTTTTTTTAAAAATAAATATTAGAAAATTATCTATGAAATAAAAATAAAAATTTTTGAAAATCAATAAACGTTAACATAAAATTATTTAAATTAAATTCTGTTAGGATAACCGTAAATCCATGAAAAGTTTATTCTATTATAACGTTTTCTATAAAACGTTTTTTTAAAACGGATGACAACACCTTTTTTTTTTTTCATAAAAAAATTTTTCTTTATCCAATATTTAGTGTTTCAATTAACAATAAGAAAGATAAAGAACAAATAAATTACAAGACTAATTTTGGGAAAAAAATAACTACAATTAACTTCTGCATTAAGTTCTGCTGTGATACTAATGGCGATGATGGTTTAAAGACATTTGCAAATCATGATAATTAATTAATCATTGATTAATCAATCATTAATTGAATCAGTGGCTTTTGAACATTTTCAATTATTGTTTCAATTTTTTAAAATTGATGAAACAGATTAATAATTTATCATAAAAATATTTATGTAAAGCTTTTCAATGCTAACAACTGAATATTTGATTAAAAATAACAGTATAATCAAAAAATTATGAGACTATTTGTTAAAAAATAATTACAATCATTATAACTTCCTATGTTAAATTCCCAAGGTAGAAAAATGACGAATCACGGGAGCTTGATTTCTGCTTTCTCTTCTTCGTCCTCCCCACCTATTTCCGACGTTATATAATTTCAAACCTGAAATGGAGTTACATGAAAGATAATGTATTTTCTGCCACCAAACCTGCATTCTTCTGCTACAAGGGGATTAGTCATTACCCCTTCACTGTGGAGGTGTATTCAATCAAAGGCAATGAAATATTGGCTGTTCTCAGGAGAGAAGGACCGCAGAGGTAGGGGGAAAAAACAGAGAAGGAAAAAAAATCGGAATATGAATGCCGCTGTACAAAGGCCCTCGCACATAAAGAAGAAAAAAAATAATAGAAAAAAAGAGGGAAAAGAGTGAGAGAGGGGGAGATTTATGCTGATTTTTGCATCTTTTCCAAACCCGAGGTATACATTAAAGTCAAAAAATTTCCGGAAGGCACGGCAGAAAATGATAACAGCAATAAACAAAATGGAAAGGCAAGAGAGAGAGAGAGAGAAGGAAGGAAAAAAGAGAAGTCTCATGAAAATATTCCTTTTCCTCCCCTTGCTAAGAAATGAAGAAAATAAAATTACCAAATAATAATAACTAGAAGAAGAAGAAAGAAATAAAAAAATAAAAAAAGAGAGAGGAAAACTGAAAACTTCGCCGTAGTTTCCTGAAGGCTGAAATATACAACAGAGTAAAAAGAAGAAAGAAAGGGGAAGAAAAAAATCACGAGGGAAAAGTAATAAAATAAAAACCAAGAAAGAGTGAAGGAAGAGAGTAATTTCAAAGTCCGTTTGGCATGTTCTGCACTGCCATTAATTGTTTGGCCTCCTCCTCCTACTACTGGGATGCTGATGCTGCTACAGCAGGTACAGAGAGAGAGAGAAAGAGGGAGAGAGAAAGATTTCTCTCCATCCTCTTAACATGAAGCGTTTCCATGGTGATTGCCTTCCTGATAATCATCAGCGAGTTCTCGAGACAGGCTCATCAAGAAAGGCTACGGGCATTATCTGTTAACACCTCGCCCTAGTCCTGGTAGGGGCCTCTCTGTGTACATATACCCTGGTATAGAAGAGTGTGATACGTAAAGACCTTTCCCGAAAGAAATGCAGAGGTATCACATCAACACCTCTTAAAAACTTCTGCCTAGCTTTGTGTGTGTAAAAAGATTTTTTTTCCCTTTTATTTTATTATTTTTAGGGATTATTTTTTCCCAATAGTATAAAAATCGCTGCAGATCCAGATAGCGAGGAAATTCTGTGAAGTATTAATTGTTATGTATTAGAATGGGTTTTCGATGTGTTTGTAAAGCCTATTGTGTGTGTGCCAAGTAAATATGGTATTTAGAAAAAAAAAAAGAATGGGTTGGATTTCATTAGCAAGATTATGAAATATTATTGCTGATGATGTGAAGTGCCTTTTTGAAAGTGAAGTGAAAATTTGATCTCGAAATATTTTTTCTCATTCAGAAAGGTTCATTTTTTTTTTCTATAAAGGTATGAAAGTTAAATGCCTATTCTCCATTGAAAATTAAATTCAAATACTAAAAATAAAATTTTCTGAAAAAAAGCATCTGTTGAGAAATATTTAAGAAAATGAAGTATTAGAAAATATTTAGAAGAATCTAAATATTTAAAAATAAAAATCTTCTTAGAAAATATTTTATGAAATATTTTAGGAGAATCATTCACAAACTTTTATTAGGAAAATCTCTCGGTTAAAAAAAAAACAGAAAAATCTTATTAGAATTATCTTGTAAGATTAGAAAAATTGGAAAAACATTAAAAGTGAAATATTAGAAAAATCTTTCACTTTTGGTTAAATATTTGATTTTCGATATACGACCAATAGTCAACAGTTTAAATAATTTTTACCAATTTTATTTAAAACTTTTTCATAAATTTTTAGAAGATATATTTTTATTTTTGCATGTTGTATTGTAACTGTTTGTAAAGTATAAAAGGAATTCGGTTAGTAAAATTTTTTGTGCTTTTTTGTTTCATGAGCAGAGTTTAATATATCGATATATTTCAATATATTTAATTAAATTTTTCGTTATTTTCATTAAGAGTGTCTATCAAATTTTTTATAGATTATGTCATCATAAATGACATAAATGTGTTTCTAATTAAAATTAAGTGCAGAAACTTGATAGCGGATTAATTAAGAATTAATTAAAAACCGTATTATAGATTAAAAATACAACAAAAAAAAAAAAAAAACCCACTTGCTTAAAAAACACAACCTTCGTTGTATTTTTTATAAGTTTCATCATGCTGACATCATCAGATTTTTAATTTTTTATCCAAAATGGGTGAACTAACCTCAGTAATTCCTTTTTTAATCCTGCACTATTCGTTTAAATTCCTTTATATCGCTTTGAAATCAATAACTTGAAAGTAACATTTGATATTCTTCCAAAAAAAAAAAAAAAACCAAAATCTTATTTCTATAAAGCTACATCGTGTTATTAAAGCAGACCTACAAAAAATCATACATACACATTGATTGAACAAATAGTTTCTATAAAATAAAATTTTTGCATGAGAAAAAATATAAATCTGTTTTGAAAAAAATGAAGCATTTGCCAACATTGAAGAAAAATGGAGTTTTATTTTTAAAAAAATAACGTATGGTGTACATTTATTATGATACAGAAAGAAAATCCAAAAAAAATCTAAATAGCAGTTTATTAATAGAGTTTTTAATTAAGTTAAAATATGAAGTATCATCTTTAATTAAATATTAATAACTTTTTGTTTATTTAAATGTTACTTTTGTTTAGTTTTAAAGACACCACTTAAGATGTATACACTCATAAAAAGCATACACGCATAAAAGGGCATTCAACATAAAGCGTATATATATTTGAAAAGGTATTAACACTTACTTATAAGTGTATATGTAATTTTTTACTCGTACAAAGCAATTATTCTTCCCTTTTATTAGAAATGATTCATTGTTAAAAATTAAGTAATAAAGCAAAATATTGTGAATTAAACCTAATAAATTGGAACATATATCTGATGATTTTCAGAAATTTTATACGAAAGATAAGGAATATTTTCAATTATAGATTTTTAGTATCCTACAATCTACAGTCCGTTCTATTTTTTGGAGAATGTGATGAAATTAATCAATCTTGGATATTTTTGTTTAAAGAATAATTTATTATATATGTTTAATTTTGTGTAACAAATACATTGTATTAAATTATAGTGTAAAATACTGTTAATTAGAACTAACGAATTTTGCTCGTAAATTTTACGCGAAAGTAGAATATTTTCTATTATAAAATAAAATTCTACAATTATATTTTGGCAGAATGTGGTGAGATTCATCATGTCTAAACATTTTTCGTTTAATAAAAAAACGTTTTAATAATATGCAATACATTTATTCTATTTTGTTTTCACTGTAAAATTAAGTTTATTACATATTAAGATTATTTTTCACTGATGAATTTTCAATTCTTGAAATTACTAGAATTGTTGACCTCTTTATAATAGGAAACACCATTTCGTTGAATAACGCACTTTCACGTTCTTATTACTCTTATTCTTTACATTATTGTCCACGTTCCAATTACTCTTATTCTTTACATTATTGTCTACGTCCCAATTACTTTATTCTTTTATTATTGGCTTTATTTCTATTACTCTTATTATTGGGCATGTTTATGACTCTTATTCTTTTAATTATTGACCACGGTCTTATTATTTTTAAATTAGCAGTTTATAAACAAAAAAATCCAAATATTCCAATTTAAAAAAAATAATTTAATAATAAAAAGCTTTATAATTCTTATTTGCGATATTTGAGAGAAAAATTATCAGTTACGTGCTACATTTAATTTTGATGTTTGTAATGCCTTTCAGCAGATTTCCAAGGATTGCTGCTCGACATTTGCCTGTATTATTTGAGAAAGTATGGTAAACTCCAAAAGACATCCCTACTGAAGAGGTGAGATTCTGTCAAAATCCTTCACGAAATCAAATTCTTCTTCAAATCTTCACTTCCACGTTCTTATTGCATGTCAAATTGTAATGTACATTATCAGATTAAATAAAACCTTTATCATCTTGTGCGTAAGTAACTAAAAATATGTATACTAATTAGCGTGTAATACTATTGGGCCACTGATTGAACCTTGATTTGCAGCATTCCATAATAGAGACCTCCCTCTCACTCCTACTTGTTCAAAGACTCAACAACAATAACTTTATTGTGGAATATCATCAGCATGACAAAAACTGCAATACCTGGGGACTAATTCCGCCATTCTCTTTCTAATGGTTTCAAAAAAAAAACACAAAAAAACCGAGCACATATCTCTCTCTCGAATCCACACATCTGTGAATTCCAATTAAAAATCTTGAGTCCGGCTCTGCGGGCCCGGACAAGTTTTCGCATATTCTGCCGCTCCTCTCACCTTGTTAGGCAGGTGACAGGGACAGGGTGCCTGAGTGACAGGTGAAGGAATCCTCGGGGATGAAGAAAGAGCTGAAGGGGGCAGGGGAATCATTAGGAGGAGAGTCTGGGATGCCCCTACGTGATCATCAAACGATTCGACGGCGCGTGAAGCCAGTTAATCCCAATTTTTAGCACAAAACTTCCACCCCGGATCGATTTCCTCTTCTTTTGCATGGAAAGATGAATAGAGGGAGGGTTGACTGTCGGTTTATCTTTTGGGGTGCCCTATTGCCCAATCGATCCTCGAGTAATTCATGTGTGCCCCAAATAGAATTCAGTAAGTACCCAAAGTATGCAATCAGCATAGGAATACAAAATCTAATATACAATTTTGATGTTGATCAAATATTGAGTGATACTTATATAACAATTATGCATATGTTAGTATATCTTGTAGGAAAATCTATAACACTAAGAGGTAACTTTTTTTCGATTTTTATTAATGCATAACTGAAATTAAGTAAGTTCTTTTAATTAATTAGTTTTTAAATAACCAGAAGTTTTAATTTTTATAATAGAATCAATGCTTTTATAAAACGTGACTAGTTTATGCAAATGTATTTTTAGAAAAGTAAATGATTTGAGATTGAACTTGAACTCCATCATTTCCAAATTTTGAGATATTTGTTTTTAAAATTTACTGGTTCAATTCAAGCTTAAAATGTTTTGCTGTATAAAATTTACACAAATGAAATATAATATTTATATTTACTGTAAATTGTACTATTTAAAGTCAGATCCGGAAGTTATGTATTTTTACTGTGTGGATTCAGAACAACAATAATTTGTTATAAAAATAATTAATCGAGTTTAATGGGCATGAAAATGAAGTTTTAGACCCTCCAAACAAAACAGAGAAAATAAATATTACAATAAATATGATATCGATATGTTGTGCTTTATAGTATATATGGCACAATAATTATTACGGGTAATACTGACAATGTGTATAAACGTCTCGGATCGACAATAAGTCAGCCTAGTGAAGTTTTCCAGGGTTTTTCCCCACACGACAAGCAAATGCCTGCCAGAAGTACTATTGGGAATAATAGTATTTCTGGCAGGCATTACTCTCTTCAATCGTTGGTGGGTTGTACTTGGCAAACATTAGAGAAACACGAAGCCCACAAATATAACAGTAAAAAAAATACTAATTATGTGCAATAAAATTAAATATTAGTGAGTTTAAACATACAACGACGATAATACTAATTTCTCACACTAAATAATCTACTTTTATAAATTCATGCAAAGGTTTAAATATTGCCATATCGTCTCGTTCGCTATTTTCGAAAAACTCCCCTTTAATGTTCATTTTATGTACTTTTAAATACAAAATAATAATAATAATAATAATAATGCACAAATAAAAAATAAGCCATAGTAAGATGTTGATGATGATTTTACGCTTTTATGATGATTTTAGGAGCATGTGTTTTAGTTTTGATGATGATTTTAAGCTTGTATCACATTTTAGAACAGCATAATTTTATTTATAAAAAGCATTAGAAAAAAAAAATTTAGAATTAATAATTAATTGTTAAATTATCAAATAATGAAGTTTTAAGCGTTATAGCAGTTGTGAGAGACCAACAATTTTGATACTTTATTAATGTGGAAAAGAATTAATAAATTGCTGGAAGCTAAAAATTATGAAGTTTCATATAATCTTTTTTATGCATGTTGGTGCATTTTTATGAGTTTTTAATTGATAATAACCAGACAAGAGATGTGTTCCAAAATTTGAAAGAAAGATATTACTTTGATATAAAGTGATATTTTTCAAATTTTATCTTATCAATATCAAGGTTCTTACATGTTACTAATAGCTTTTCTAAAATTCTCATGTGGGGAAAAATAGGAACAGAAGATTAAGTTTTTAAATTATTGCTGAAAGTTTCAGAAGTTTTCATTTTAAATCAAAATACTACTACTTTTAAATCAAAATAATAAATGAATATGGAAAGAAATTTGGTTTAATAGGAATAAATATACGTGAAAATGACGTTACACAAAAACATGTGACGTTCACAAAACATATTAGAATTGTTCAAATGTTATGAAAATATTTTGTTTTTATTGATGAATTGTTTCAATAGTATTATCAGGCACAAAAATTGCAATTTATTACTATTAAAGCAGCTCCTTTAGTTATATTTTGCCCCACCACAAAACATCACACTACACAGCAATTAATTTTATCATTAACCACAGATAATTTGTTATTCAAATACCACCACTGCTTAATAAATTGCTTTCTAAAGGGCAGTTAATATGAGTGATAATTGGTTTCACATAAGACTGATAATGGATGCTCACCTAATACATGTGAATTTAATACAGTCTGATAGGTATGCTGTTTAATAATTGCTCTATTAGCATTGAAATGGAATTAATTTAGTTTAAATATTTGTTCCTCACTGTCAACTAGAAATACTACTTACATTGTGATGCAATGATGATCTTGACTCGACAAACTTGACAACAAGGATTCTCTATAGAGAAATGATATGCAGGATTTTGCAATATAATAACGGAGAGAGTGGTAAAGATATATAAGTTTGCATATGAAAATATAGTTTCTTAGTCGATAGCCTTGTCGATTAAATAAACAGATCTATAGAAATTGAATGATGGTTTTTCTTAGGGCGAAGTTATGGATTTTACTATCATCAATTTAACTTAGAAACACTTAAAATTGTAGACATGTTTGGATGATGTTTAACTAAGCGGTGTTTTTTTTTTTTCGGGAAACATGCATATGATTCAGTTAACCTTAAAAGATTTCACTCGTTTTTTTTAAATTGATATAATATTGATTAATTTCATATCGGGTTTAATTTTTTAGTTCAATAAATGAAATAAAAAATTAATGGAGTGATAGTCAATTTAAATCGATTACAGAAAACTAAATGAAATAAAATGCAAGGAAAATGAATAGAGAAATAGTTCATACAGAGAAAGAAAAATTTAACGTATGCATTGAGAGTGTCCCTTCGGAGGCGTGGATTTGAACCGTTGTCATCAGCTCTTAATCGAATCATAATAATGTCCTCGAATAAGAAAATTGTAGGCCGAATCGATCATTGCGTGTATTGGGGCTAATGGCAGCGTCACCAGTGCTTGGTGCCTCAGGGTTTCGTGTTCGAGTCCCGGCGGTGCCATGGAAAACTATTTTAAACCATAATCCCGGAATATCAAAGAACTTAGGGCTGACAGATATATGCCAAAGACGGTTTGGCCCACCATAAGGCTGTTGCCTCATTGAAGAAAAAGAATATTCTGAAAGTTTGGAGTATTTATTTACTTTTTTTCATTTTAAAAACTAAAATATAGATTTCCTGCTTGGTTGTGAATAATTCAATTTCAGATGAATTCTTTAATCCGTCAGTTAATCTTTAGCCTTAACGGCTTTTTCATTCAGCAAAATATTACAATTTTGATATATTTTGCGTAGTTCCCACATTTATTAATGAAGTACTGCGATTTATTAGCAATAGCTTAAATCTTAAACGAAACTTCAAACAGAATTCTATGCTTATTCCAAATTGATCCATATGATCAAATTCCCAAACGCCCAAAGTATTTGGAAACTCTCGCTGATACGCTAAGTGTAAAAAAAAAAAAAAAAAAAAAAAAAAAAAAGAAAGGAACAAAAGTAAAAGTTTTCTAATGAACCGGGGAAAAAAGAAAGTTCGGAATTATATTTTATGATGTGAGAAAATCCCGGGACACACTAAAACTTTCGAGCGACGCAATGGATGAGCCGTTATCTAAATTTATCCGACTAACACCAACAAATAAAAACCTCCGATCTTATTATAACGGAAAAGGAAAAGCGAACAGCTCTCTGTTTATATATCCTCCCAAGAAAAACCCATAGGTAGGGAAAAAGAGAAGAAGAAGGAAAAGTAATTCTCCGGTTGATGAGGGCTGCTCCTGCAAAACTTTGTTTCTTACGAACATACTCGTGGAAGGGAGGGGTAGAACAACAACAGCAGCAACAACAACAACAATGCGTCTATAGCCGTTCTCTTTTATAAGGGTTGTCCGAGAGAACAAGCGAAATAGCCAGGGCGCACCAGAAACAAAAATGGAAAGAAAAAAAAAGAAAGAAAGAACTTTTACGATTTTTACTCGGGCACCCCCGAAACTGCGATCATCTGGCCTGGTGTCGTCTCAGGCCAAACGACTTTTTGCGAGCTACTGAGGGAAGGAATAGGAAGAAGAAGAAGAAAGAATTAGGGTCGTTCGAAGGGGGAGGTCGTATTGTTGGAGGAAGGATCGTGACTTTAGGGAAAGGGTCGACCAAACGAGAGTTGGGGGAGTTTCTATGATGGCAATACTTTTTCCTGTGTGCCCACGACTAATTACAGAGAAAACCTTGGAAGGGGGCGGGGTTTAAGGCTGGGATTTTCTGGCGTTACTTTGTTTTTACTCAGGCTTTTATGGGCCTCCTTTGGTTTATTTGTTGGGTTGTGTGTTTTCCCCTCTTTATACGGCTTTGTTTGCTTGCAGGCTAAAAACCCATGAAAGTTAATATGGAAGGGCGGGTGTATCGAAGTTTGGCTAAGAACGTGTTCTGGAGGTAAGAAGAATTGGGAATCTGTATCAGGTAAATGCGACTCTTTTTTGGAGAGAGGAAAGGCTTAGTTCGGGCACTAAAACTGTTTATATCTTAGTTTTGGGAGAACGCATCTTCAGAAATACGCCTACAACAAATTATAGAAACAAAGTATTGGTAAGGAATAGTATCCTTTTTTTCAAATATAGTAATTTGATTTTCTAGAGTAAAATTAAAAAGTTAGACAAAGAATATATTTTGTGATACTTAAGAAATAAATTTTTTTTCCTTTATAAAAGATTCAAACTAATTTTTATAATCAATTTTTATTTTTTAAATTAATGCTAAGAAAACTATAGCCAAGCAAAGTTATTAAAAGTGGTATCTCTATTTGAGCTAGTCTATTATTAGAATCCCTTACTTTTATCATGTGTGATATAAATAAGCTTCACCTTTTAGATTTAGGGACCAAATTATCTAACTCAGAGTTAAGAGTGACCTGTTGGCCTATTGGCTGGCGCTCTGGACCACAGCTTTCAGGTTCGAACTTGGCAGTGGCAAGGATATTGGTCAATGGTTGGGAATCCGTATTAAACTGTAGCTTCCGGTCGAATTAGCCCAAAGTGTGCAAAAAATGACAGTAGAGCAACAGAACTAACCGAGTTAAGATCACATCAATTTAATAAACAAAATATATTATCATCAGTAGTAAAACAGTCCCATATTGGGCCAAGTCTGTCTGCCTTCTGGCATATTTAGAGACAGGAGATGTTTTCTTTTTACGGGGTAGGGAGCTCAGACCTAAGCCCAACGCTCTACAGTCATATTAATTCAGCACCTAACGGTTTAAAGTGGATTCCAAAACCACTACAAACATCCACTGCACCGCCGGGACTCGAATCTGAAACCTGTGGCACTGAGCGCCAGAGCGCTAGTCACTCGGCCATCAGGACCCAATATATATATATATATATAATTTAAGTAAATTAAAACAATGCAGCTGCTGAGTACTTAATACATTTATTTACAATACAATGTTTTGTTATAAAGTTCAACATGAATTTTATAAAAATAAGCGACATAATAACGTAATGTGAAGATTGGTATCTTTGAACTTTGCTTTGAAACTATAAATAATATTGCTAGTATTAATTAAAGGATAATCGCATATAATCTTTAGCTTCCTCCGTTATTCATTGTTCGAATTTTTCAATAATTTATCATAACCTCCTCACCCCCATACCCGTTCGCACATATTATTGGAACACATAATACATCGTGTATTGCGGCTGTTTTGATATTTCATCACGTGCACAGCATTCTAAGAAAGGCAATTTATTTTTCCAATTTCAACCTTAAAACCCATAAATGGAAAGGATAAGAATGGTTAGTGAAATGAATCAAAAAAGTAACTAAAATAGATGAAAATAAATTAGTTTGCAATTGCAGTACACAATCATGAAAATTTAGTGCATGAAAAAAAAATTTGCAATTATAAACAGTAATATGATACCGTTATTTTCAAAATAGTATTTTATAAAACTGAGTGCAGGTGCTTTTAGGATAGGGATTAAATAAAAATAGACAGTTAACTATTAAAGTCCTTTTTACACAACTAGACTGTTTAACTTATTAATCTAGCGAATTAATTAGTTAAAAGTGCCTATTGCAAAAAGATTTTTCATGAATGTGATCGAAATTCTGTTTTTAGATATAATTTTTTTAATTTAAAAAACACACTGTGTAAATAATTATATAAGAAGAATGTGCTATAATTCAGTAAAACGTTATATATTGCTAATAATTAATTGCAGAACATATTCGTCTTCAAGATATTTAAGAATTTTTTTTTAAAAGATGAAACTATTTTACTAACTGACAAAAAAATCAGCCCAATATTTGATAAAAAAAAAAAAAAAAATAAAAAATAAAAACCTCAATATCTTGGATTAATCTTCCAGAAATAATCCAGAAAATTTTAAGTTCATGAATATATGACAAATTTTTTAAGAATATGTATTATTTTTCTAACAATAATGCTGCGTGAACGAAATTATGCATAATCAATAGAATACATTTTTAACAATTAACGAATTCTTCCAAAACAGCTAAAATAAAAATATTTTACATTTACACATATAACTTAATATTTAATTGAATTATAAGCAATTACTCTAGATATATTCCAAATGTTTGCATTAATTAAGAAACTTTACAAATCTTTAAAAAGGAGTATATTATTGTGCTTCTGCAATCTGATTTAAAACAACTATTGCAAAACACATCGCAGTTGGCATAATTACTTAAGAAAAAATGGTTTATATGTCATACAAATAAAAAAAAAATGATACACAAGCATTATAGGTAATTGCACTTGGACCATTTTAAGTTGCCCTTTTTGATAATTTTACAACAAAACAATGTTTGTATTAAGATAGTATACAGGAGCATAAGAAACAAATTTTTACGATTTAATTCAAGTTGCATTTAATGTAGAATACATAGCAATATCTTTATATTGGGATAAATGCTTTTCATGCATTTTATATGAAACGAAGAAACCTACCCACAAAACGAGCATTTCCCTTTGCCCACATGCCTGCTGCTATTTGAAACTAAATATTCACAATGAAATCCTTCCCCCCTGGCCGATGGGAGAGAAAACCCTCCGCAAATCCCACTTTTTTCTCATCTGTTTAGACCTTCGGAGAACGGAGTCAACTTTTTTTACCTTCCCCCTGTCAGGGCCAATCAGAAAGACTCCGGATGAGATATGCGCCCGCCCGTGCTCACACTTCGAAAAGCCCCTGTGGCAGCAGCAGCAGCAGCGACCAAAAATGTCCACCAATAAATATCCAAACGCACTGCTAAAATGTCACTACCCCAAAACTGTCAAAGCGAACGCCCAAGTAAAAATGAAAGATGCCCTACTGTTCCATCCAACAGAACTCCATTTATAATGTTCGGGATTTTTTTCTCTTCTTCTTCTTTCGTTCTCTCTCTCTCTTGCCATTCCTTCTTTTCTTTGATGCCAGTGTGTGTATATATATACGTATTTCTTCTTTATGTATTCGTTCTTTTAGCGACGCGGTTCAGTCCCCTGGAGACTTTAGAGATTGTGACACAAGAAGATTCTGGCGGGGCCGGCTCACTTCAGGACACACGTGACACAAGTCAAAGAGTTTGGAATTTGTTGGAGTTTTATGTGGGGTTTCTATTTCTGTGAATTTGTTCTGGTGGTATGCAATAATGGCAGCGATATAGGCTTTCTGCATACAGTTATTATGGCACACGCTCCACATGCTACAATTGCTGATTTTGTCTATTGAGTTAATCAAATGTATAATGTAACTCTTGAAGGAATTTGAAACTTTATTTGACTTCCTATCTTCTGGAAATAATCTGCCGGTACATAATCACAGGGGCCTTATTGGCTATTACTCTGGTGCTCGGGGCCACAAATTTCGGTTCGAGTCCCGGAGGTATCTTGGATGTTTGTAGTGGTTCGGAATCCACTTTAAGCAGTAGGTCCCGGTCTCATATGACCGTTAAGCTTAACATAGCCCAATCAGACTTCTCACCCACATCATTCCCAAACTGTAAAGGTCAACTCAGCTTTAGCCACAGTGATATGATGTCGTGTGGTGTAGTAGTAGTACATAATAACATCAACGATAAGATACAGTATATTGGTAAGTCTAAATTTCATTGCTGTAACACGAATCCTTTATTTTACATCTGCAAATTTGGCTTATTTAGTTATATACAGGGCGTGATACCAAAGTTTTATATAAAGATTTGATCTCTAAGAGTTACTTGAGATTTTATCATGGCTATTATTATGTACTGACAGACCGTAATCTGAAGTCAGAAACTCAGATAAAATTTCAAGTTCCTTCAAGTGGCACGTTATGATTAACTCAATAGACCAAATCAGCAAATGTAATGTTTGGAGCATAGTTGTATGTAAAAACTCTGTATCTCTTCTATTATTGCATACCACCCGACAAATTCTCAGAAATAGAAACCCACATAAGAGTAATAATATTTTTTTCTATAGAGAGACACTAACTCTTCATATATGGCTTACTTAATTGAATGCATAACCTGACAAAAGACAAGAGGTTTGTAATTTACCGGAATTTTATATGCCACTATATTTTGGGAATTGATCCAGCGATGTATGGACATTATAAAAACAAGACGTGATATTATTTTCACAGTCGAAATTTTTTGCATACCACTTCAATGATGTTTCTCCACTTAGTTTGGTTTAGTCACTTTAAATAAAAGCATCGTGAAACAAAACATTAGGCTTTGAAATTTATTTGAGTTTTATGAAATATAGTATCTATCTCCAGGTTCTGAACTGATGGAAAACCTAGTAGCGATAAAGTATTATATTATTCGAAGCTTACGAATACTGTTACAACGACCCTAATTCCTCATTTTACATCTGCTAATGTGGGTTTCCCATATAATTAGATGTATGATGTGACTTAAGTCAAAAAACGGTTTTCAAAATTGTTGGAGTTATAACAACAATAGATTAACGTATTAAAAATATTGTTTCTTAACTATGGCAGATATACATTTGTTACATTTCGTAAAAAACAAAAGCCGTACAAAAATAAATCCACTTTTATACATCTTCCGTAGTATTTCCTTTTGTACATTCTTTCGTTTTCACTCTTTTTGTTTTCATCTTTCTTACATAAATGTACTTTTTAGTACATCGGTCGTAGATGTACAAAATACGATAATTTTAAACTGCCAGTAAAAACTTATCAAAAATTTTTACGTTAGATGTATATTTTTACTTTAATGCATTTTTAAGCTTTTATGAATAATTCGCATTTTTATTAAAATGCATTTCATTAATAAAACTTCCAATATTAGAATCAACTTAATGGTTTTTAGAAATATAGAAGCATTTACAATAATTTTGTGTAGCTCATTACTTTTTAATAAAAGAATAATTTAGATTAATGAACAAGCTAAATGTAATGTTATCACTGATTTTCCGATAATGAAATGCCAGAAAACTTATCAAAAAAATATTTACGTTAGATGTATATTTTTACTTTAATGCATTTTTAAGCTTTTATGAATAATTCGCATTTTTATTAAAATGCATTTCATTAATAAAACTTCCAATATTAGAATCAACTTAATGGTTTTTAGAAATATAGAAGTATTTACAATAATTTTGTGTAGCACATTACTTTTTAATAAAAAATAATTTAGATTAATGAACAAGCTAAATGTAATGTTATCACTGATTTTCCGATAATGAAATGCCAGAAAAACTTATCAAAAACAAATATTTACGTTAGATGTATATTTTTACTCTAACACATTTTTAGGGGCCTGGGGCCAATTGGCTAACGCTCTGGCCAATGATACCATAGGTTTCAGGTTCGAATCTTGGCGAGGGCATGGGTGCCTGTTCGTGGCCCGGAATCCACATTAAACTGTAGGTCAAGGTCTAATTAATTTAAAATGTGCACAAAATGAATGACAAACCTAAGTAACTTATTTTTAAGTTTTTATAAATAATACATATTTTTAAGAGTCATTCAAAATGTTGTATAATTATTACATGAAAGTAACAATAAATAAACAAATTTGTTTTTTAATTTTCTTTTAACATATATAATTTCAGAAACATAGCAGTACAAAGTTTTCAATGTGGCTCTTTACAAGATTGTACTTAGTGTAAAAACTGATTATAAATTCATAAAATATTTTAATTCCTGTTTTCTATTTTTTTTAAGCGCGAGCAAAATAGATATAAAGAGCACACATAATTATCACGAAGACAATTTTATTTCTAATTTTGATTAATCTCTTTATTTGACATATAACGCTATTGTATTAAGAAATGTTTTGAGCAAATAAAACATGATGGATGTGTGTATAATATATCAAATCTATCAACTTTGAAATCTCAATCACTCTGTTTGGAACCTACGTATTCTCAAGGCTTTACGCGCACATAAAGTGAACGCTTGAATTAATGGAAAAAAAGTGAGAAAAAAAAACATTACTTTTTGTCATATTAAAGATTAATTCATCCAAGTGGGTGTATTAATGTAGGATTGATTGATGGTTAAGTTTTAAACTTGGGAGATTATAAACCTTGAAAGCTTATATAACTAGTCACTGTGAATAAACATATTTAACAAAAAAGTTTATAAGTTGTTATTCCCAACAAAATGCATTATTAAGAAACTTTTAAATGGTATTCAGCTTTGAATAATTAATGTTATTGTATACTTAATATTTAGGTATGAAATCCGTATCAGGAAAATTAGTTGATGTAATTTTACATTTAAATTAGAATTTATTTTCTGTAAAATAACATAAAGTTTTACATTAAATTGCATTATATATTCATAAGCAAAATATATAAGATCTGATGGACGGGAAGCTAGCGCCCTG
The DNA here is from genome assembly GCA_021605095.1 of Caerostris extrusa. Taxonomy (NCBI): domain Eukaryota; kingdom Metazoa; phylum Arthropoda; class Arachnida; order Araneae; family Araneidae; genus Caerostris; species Caerostris extrusa. The sequence continues at coordinate 26,634 of BPLR01016143.1, read as the reverse complement.
GAGCTTTGTGCCGCAGGTTTCGGTTCGAGCCCCGACGGTGCTGTGTATGTTTATATTGGTTCGGAATCCATTTTAAACAGAATTAATAGTAGGTATCGGTCAGATACTATATACTAATTTACTACTACTACTATTATATACTACTATATTTTATACAGAATTAATAATAATTAATAATAAACCATTTAATAGTAGGTATCGGTCAGATACTATATACTAATTTACTATTACTATTATATACCACTATATTTTTATACATAATTAATAATAATTAATAATAAACCATTTAATAGTAGGTATCGGTATAATATTACTGTAGTGCGTTAGGCGTAAAGATGACAACCCTACTCTGTAAAAAGAAATCATTTCCTGTCTCGAAATCTGCAGTAGGCATGAAGAAGAAGAAAGAAGCAAAAGATATATATAAAATAACTTTAAATCAAATTTCATAAAAAAAATAAGAAGGAAAATTTTATTTCGTCCTTTATTTTAAAATAATGAGAAAATAAAATTTTAATCATGAATTATTTACATTTCTACAAAATAGTCTTTGAAAGAATTATGTTCTTGGAATATCCTTAAATCATTGCATCTCATTGTTACGAATAACATTTTTAATTTAAAGTTATGTGCGTGCTAATTAAGCAATTATGTTTTTTTTTTTTCTATAAGGTTTGGTTTGTTGCTCTACTGTCGCTTTTTATACACTTTAGGCTAATTTGATAGGGACCTACGGTTTAACGTGGAATCTGAAAACACTAACAAATATCCATGCCACCTCCAGAATTCGAACCTGAAGCCTGTGCTTCCAAAGGCCAGAACGCTAGCCAATTGACCATCAGGCCGCTTTTCTAAGATGAAAACAATTATGTTTCCAAGTCTATTGCCCATCATTCAGAGAACCACTTCAAAAAGGCACTCTATTTTGTTTGTAAATGAAGTAAACTTTTACTTCAAATTTAGAAGTAACATATCCAGAGTTGACAAACATAACTTAACTAAATTATTTTAATAATTTTTTTAAATAATTCAGCAGAAATAAATAATAAGTAAAGTCACTTGTCAGATTTCACGAAGTTTTAAAATAAAGGAAATATTCATTCGTCTTCAATATATGTTATAAATATTTCACAACCCTTTTTGTTTATATTTTACTATTTCCCAACACCTTTTCATTAACAGTGAAAAACGCTTAACGATCAATTAACAAAATATTACATAATAACCTTCTAAAAGATTAAGTTGTATGAGTTTATTGCTCTTTTCTTTTTCGCACTTAAATAATGTAGGATTTTTTTGTTATTTTACTCTCCTGAAAAGTTTTCTACACCACTGTCGCCGGAATCCTGCGAGGTATATATATACTTTGATCGATCAATCAGAACTTCCAGTATCCGTTGCATTGTCACTTCGCTTTTTGCCCACATCTCTTGGGGGAGGCATCTGTACAAGAAACGATGACAAGTTTCTTTTGATCGAAACGCTGTTACGACTTTCATCCCCCCTTCCTTATCCATCGGCTATCGAAAGGAAAAAAAAGAGGGGGAAAAAAAAAAAAGAAAACAGAGGGAAAAAAGAGGGAGCATTCGAGATAGAGTCCCTCCCCTCCTTCCAGGAAATATTTGTTTAAATGGGTAGTTTATCGCAGTATTTTTCCCTGCAAAATATTTCGGACACACTCGTTAGGGGAATTGGGGAAATTTTATAAAAAAGTATTCTAATGAAAGTTTGGTAATAATCAAAATTGGAATATTTTTTATATCATTAAATTAGTTTAGCATTTATAAATTAATTAAATCGTGATAAAATTTAGAGAGAAGTATTTAATAAATTTACAAGAAGAAATCCCTGAAAAATGAACGAAAGCATTACAATAATTAAAAATACTTCAAGGCACAGTTGTTAAAGGAACAATTAGTAATTGTACTGGGGTTGAGGTTATCCTAATCACAAAAAAAAAAGCCCGAATTAGGCATCAAATTTAGTATAGAAATGATTTGAAAGACATATTCTTATAAATCAGATACATTTTTTAAAATACAAATGCAATACCTTTTGAGTTTTTTTTTTAAATTATATAAATAAGTAAGTTTTGGTTTGTAGATCTACGGTCATCTTGTGCACACACTTTGGGCTAAACAAACCGGGACCTACACTGTAAGGTGGATTCGAACCACTGACAAACATCCATGCGACAGCCAGGATTCGAACCTGAAGCCTGGGATACCAAAGGCCAGAGTACTAGCCACTTGGCCACCAGGCCGCTACAAATAAGTGAGAGTTTCATGTAATAAAGTCATTAGTTGATTACAATCGCTACTTTCTAACTGCTGATATTTTTTTTTATTCGAATTGGCAAATTTTATCGTAGAATATGTTAACATTTCTCTCGAAACACGCTATATTAACTAAAAACTATTTAAAGAGGAACTAAAAATAGATTGAATAATGTAGTGAGAAATTTTTTTTCTAGAATTAAATAAAAAATATATATTCAATCGATTATTATTATTTGTCTCAATTTTTTTAAGCTAGAAAATTTTATCTAAATATTAAAATGTTAGCTTAATTAAAACCTGTTTAAAAGGAATGTAAAATTTGAATCTATTGAAAAATATATTAGTCCAATTAGAAATAATTTCCATATATTACTTCTTTAAAGCTATCATTATCGGATAATGATATAAGGGAGGTAGAAATAAAACCGAAAAATGAAAGTTAAATATAGATACTTGGATAACTATACTATTAATTTTATTAAATTATTTATTGCTTCTAAATAAAACTGGAATCAGTACATTATTCCTATGATTCAACTTCATGTATATGATTCTAATAAAAGATAGATTTTACTGATAAATTAAAAATTTTTTTGCTTTACATCTATTTCAGGAATTCATAATGAATTTGGTAAAGAGAATTAAAAATATTTCATTTTGTTTTTTTGTTTTGGTGATTTAATACTGGTTCTAAATAAAGCATAATCATGTATTTCTCTTTTTTGGTCAATCATTTGACAACAAAAAGGCTTCATTATGTTATTCAAATTTAAAAAAAAATTTTAAATTTTGTATACCGATATAATTATTATATGCCACATTTTTATTAAAAAATAAAATATTTATTACTTCTTTATTAGCATTTTTCAAATATTTCTTACGTAAAAGAAATATTTTTCGAATTTGATCCTGAAAATATTTTTTTAAGTGATACAAATAAATAAACCGTTGTTTAATAAAAAATATTCTCATAGTAAAAGCTGGCTCTTCTGGCTGTATTTAGTTAATAAAAAATATTTTGTACAAATTGAATAAATTAATTATAATATTAATGTTTCATATAATAAAGTATTGTTCGGATGTTGTATGTTAATTTTTTTGTATTTTTGAAAATAGATTTTTCAATTCTGTAAAACTAACAAAATTTAAAACCTGTAAATAATGAGTAATGTAACCTTGAGTAATGTTTTAAAAATTAAGTTTCTATAAATTTACATTAATTGCTCATTTTTTATTATATCAAATATACTAAAACTTTTCCTCTGTTAATTCTTTCAAAAAAATAAATATATACTTTGTTATAAAATCCGATTATCATAAAATATAGAGCCAGAACTCTACCTATTATATTTGTCAAATATTATAGTTACTTTGTCAAAGTGAAATAAACAATTTTCACAATTTCATCAGTAAGAATAGACATTGAATTAACTTCAGTTAATTAATTTCAGTTAAATATCTTTTTATTCATTACACCACTTACTGCAATATTGGGTTAAAATTAATATTGAACAATATATTTTTTAAAGACAAAAAATTTTACTATGTTATACTTCACCAGTAGTTAATTATTTTGCTATACAAGCAATAAAATAATTACTGTATTCTTATTAATTTTGAGTTTTGCCCAGATATTTTGAAGATGAATTTTAATTTTCACTTGTATATTAGTGTATTAGTGTGTTAGTACTTGTATATTTAGTGAAAGATATCAAGTATTTTTATTATTATAATTCTGTAATTCCTTTTTATCTCTATGAAAAATATTTTGTGCTGTTGCTCTGTATACTGAAAATATACTTTACGTTGTTGACATTTAAACACATGTTATTCCTGTACATCACATTAAATGCTTGTTTTTAGTAATTTGAATTTTTACAAAGATTTGGAATCGGTATTATTTTAAAAAAAAAGTAAAACACTTATTTATTCACTGAGATGTGAAAACCAATAATTAATCAATAAATAATCATGGTTTGAGAAAGCACATATATTTTTTTATGATCTATATACATCTGACAGAAAAAGAACACATTTATATAGATGCGCTTAAGATAGACCAACAAATTACATGTATAAAAACACATACTACACATAAAAACTATAGTTGTATGTAAGATTTTTTATCATTATAAAAATATCATTCTTCAATCTACCATAACCTATTTTTTTCTTCCTATACTTAAAAGTTCAGGAAGGAAGACTCAAATCTAACCAATCTCCTCGTTACAAACAACTATCTTAAGATCCACTCCATCGGATAGGGGAACTGATGAACGGTATACATCGCAAACAATTATATTCACCTGCCTTTAATAGCTCTCCAAACTGCCCCATTCCGAGACCATAAAGTACAGACACATGCAGATACATATATCCACCCTATATAAATTTCCCAATCCCAAAAATAAAGCAAAGCAACAAGAATAGAGAGCGGAAAAAAAAATCAAACAAAAATAAATGTAGTAGGGTGGAATAGAGGGGTGGTCGAGAAATCTGGAAACTTTCAGTCAGGGAAACACGAGAGCGAGCGGTGGGGGTGGTCGAAGACTATCGCCGAAGAGTAAGGGCAGGGGGTGGTGGATTAGATCTATCCATCACCCCAACCCGTGTGGGAAAAGGGAAGGCTTTGAGGCATGGATTGGGGAGGGAGGTAGCCGCCCCAAACGACGCTCGGCCGCCCCAGATAAGCCTCCGTCTGCTAGTGATTGGAGCTCGAGGTTCTGGTATTGGAAAACGATTCTACTCCTCAACTTCTTCCTTCCCTTTAATGCTACCAACCGTCATCGCTACCCCCCAGGAAATAGGATGGCGGCATCATGTGCCAAGGGAGGGAGGAGGAGAGGAGTAGCTGCCTCCCTCCCTCCTCCAATGGTCGAGACGTGTCTCTAGTAGGGTATGGAAGTCTTTTTCCTCCTCCTCAGCCTCCTTTCTGGAAAAATCATTTCTCTTCTTTTCTAGCTTCCCTACCCCTTTTTTTTTCCTTACCTCTCTCTCTCTCTCTCCTGTTGTTCATCCCTTCGTTCTTTACCTCTTCCTTCTTCTTTTTCTTTTAGTTCCACGTTGTCGTTTTTGTTGTTATGTGCCAGCAGTTTTTTTTTTTTCCCCTTTTCTTTTCTTTCTTTTTTTTTCTTCTTCTTCTGAGTCTCGCCTTGTTTGTTTGCAGTGCAAGATTTTTTTTTTTTTACTGATGTTTTTTTTTTTTTTTTTTTTTTTTGTCTGTTTATTCTGTTCTGTCGGTTGCCGCCTTTCCCGCTTTGTTTCCTTCAGGCCTTCCCCCTGTTTTTGTCGCATTTTGTCACATCCGGCGTTTTCGAATGTGTGTTTGTGTGAGTGAAGGATTTTTCTCTATCTCTCCAACCCCCTCTCTCTTCCTCCTTCCCTCTCTTCTCTCGCATGCTTTGATCACCTTTGTTTAACTCTCTATTCCCTTTTCTATCAATCGTCTGCTACGTTCCATTGCGATGTGAAATCTTCATACTTCCCCCTTTTTTTTTTAGGGGTGAATCACAGGGGAGTACCAAAAGCACATGCATTGTTTTCCACTATGCAATCCAGGAACTTTCCTTAAAAAAATGTTACTCAAAATATAATTGTTTGGGTCTAGTGTGTAATTACTTAGCGTATGAATGTAACCATTTATAACAAAGAAAATATCTCTTTTCTAAATAAGCTATATATATAAAAGAACCTAGAATAATTTAATTTCTTTATAAACCATTTAAATCAATAAAATATTTTATATATCCTAAATTTTCCTTTATAAAACACATGCTGGGTAAATCGAATTACAATGATATAATTCTCACTTCTATTATCTAAAAATAATATGATTAAATAAATTTATAATTTTATTTTAGTTATGCTTAAATCAAATATTGTCATATTTATTTAGGAAAGTCTTATTTTCCTTTTTTAATAATACAAAAAAAAAAAAAAAAAATGAAATAAAGCAATTTTATTGTATTATTTATACAATTTCTTAATTTATTTCAAATTTCAATATTTAATATTCTAAAAATATATATTAATAAGTTAAATTTATGAAAATTAATAATAAATTGAATATTTACATGCAAATAAAGTATTTGATGATGATAAATGCATATTTTTATTTTGCTGAAAATTTTATTCTACTACCATTCTCTGGTTTTGCTAGATCAAGAAATTTTACAATAAAGGGTCATTTAAATAGAAATCACTTGAAATGCATTGATAATATTATTTTTTTGTTATATTATCAGTTCAGTATCAGTTAATCAGTTAGTTATGAATTATACAATAGTTTATTATTTAAACTAATGAATTTTTAGGTAATTTACATTTGCATAGTTATTTTACATTTGTCATATTGACTTGTGTGTCATTTACATTTGAATAAATATATTAACCATCGATAAAATATAATCGTTTTTCCATATTATATATTAATATTCTCTTATCAATTTCTAAAATTTTAAAATGCATTCTATTTATATCAGCATTTTAATAATTTTTTTTTATGTTTTCAAAAATAATAAAATTAAAGTATAATATGGTTTAAAAATCAATTTACAGGTTTCAATATAATTTTTACATGAAAATAATAATTATCTTATAACTAAACAGTTACTATATAAGTGAAAATATAAAAATATATATAATTTATCAATTTTAAAAATAAATATAGATCTCTGGAAAAAAACCTATCATAACATTTGTTAGTTGTAATAATTAAATTAATTATTTTGAAATAAAATCTTCCAAAAAAAAGTAATTTTTTAATGTCATAACAAATCCATGCTATCACTTTTTAAGTAAATTCTTTTTTCTAAGAGTTATTTTGATTTAAAAATTATTTAATATCGAAAAGACTCAAAAGCTTTAGTGAGAGTAATTTATTCCATATTATTTACATCATTTGCTTTATTAATAAACTATGTAGTACATTAATATATCGTAAATTAAAACTTGAAAGGATTATAATATTACCAGCATCACGATAATTAAAATTATCTTCTAAAATTTACTTTCAATTACTTAAAATCATAACGATTAAAAACTAACAATTCAATGAAGAAATTATTAAAAACTCTAATAGTAATTTATTTTAACATTTCATTTCACTTATTTAATTTTAAAAGGGAGAATTCATTAATCAATAAGTTGAATATATACGGCTTATTTTAAAGACTTAAAAAACATTTATCAAATTACAGCTCGGATAATTCTTCCCAAAGCGTCTCCTGAAGAAAAACATAAGATCATAATTACATTATACGAGGTATTGATTTTTTTTGTCGCCCTGTTCTTTCTTTTTAACGACTCTAACTCCGGGATGCAAAGAAAGAAATAATAAATAAATTAAAAAAAAATGCGAGTATCAACGAAATCCACGTTTAATTCCTCCTTCAAAGACTACAAATGAAAATTTATTATCCTTGACATTCATACCTAATATATACAAGGTAATTAATTTGTTTTCTCAATGGTGGAGCAGCCAAAAAGGGCAATTACAGTTGAATTATGTAATTTTCACTCAATTAGCAGCGTAATAGATAGTGATTTTTTTTCCAACACCACAAGGCGTGGTGTTTGTTCACTAAAATAAAGCGGCTAATTGCCTTTTAAGAAGGTAAAAACCCCACTTTGCACAGTAACGCTTCCGTGTTTTTTTTTTTTTTTTTTTTAATATTTTTTTCTTTTACCAACCAACCAAAGCATTTTTATTTATGTATTATTTATTTATTTTTTCTTTACTCCTAGCCCCTCTTTTTTCACGTCGTTTTCCCTTATGTGTTATTATCATTAGCGGTTCGCATTTCTTTTGCGGTTTTAGTGCTATACCTCCCCCCCTTTCTCTCTGCCTGCTTAAAAAAAAAAAAAAAAAAAAAAAAAAAAAAAAAAAAAAAAAAAAACTAACTTCACTTTTTATCTTTTACCTTAAGTAAGAATTTATAATAAAAAAAAAAAAAACCAGCTCTCTTTCTCTCCTGTTTTTATGTGATTATAATTATAATCATCTGTTTTATTTGGCGTTAAAACACTGCACAGTATTCTTTTTCTTTACTACTTTATGTAGCAAAAATTAAAAGAAAGAAAGAGAGAAGAGAGAGAGAGAGAGAAGAAAAAAAAAAAAAGAAAAAAAATTATATGCATATGTGAATACAGGGTGGTGTTGCGCTTTTACAGGGGATGGGGGGGGGATGCACCAGCAAAAAATAATAATAAATAAAATAAACAAAAAAATAACCTTGCTATCCTCCCCTCTTGCTTTTTCGGTTTTTGGTGCTAATATATGTTTGCTAAAAGTCGAGGAAGGGTTTTTTATTAAACAATTTGTTAAAGGTTTACAAGCAATTAGCGGTCGTTGAGGGTAGCGGCGTATTAAAATTAAACACTATTATTTATGGGGTAAGGCTCATCAGGGCTGACGTGTGGAATGGAGATTAACGAATGAATTCAATTGTAAGGAGAGGGAATGCTTAAATATGAATATGTCTCATTTGTTTCGCTGGGTATAATTAAATATTCCTTAATTTCTTGATTCATATTTAGTGAATTAAAAATACAAATATTACTTAGTGTCACTTAAAGAAAACATACTTAAATATGGGTTAAAAATTAATTATCTTTACTTTTTATTGTATGTATTTTATTATGCATTATCATCATCATCATCATAGGCGCAACAGCCCCATAGCCCCCTACTGGCAGATTACGAGACGAGAGATGTTTTTCTTTTTAATGGGTAAGGTTGTCAGCCCTACGCCCAACGTTCGACAGCCATATTAGACCGCAACCTACTGTTCCAAGTGGATTCCGAATCACTACCGCTGGGATTCGAACCCGAAACCTGTGCCACCGATAGCCAGAATTATGTATTATAACATACTTAAATATGCACTAAAATTAAATATCTTACTTTTTATCGTATGTATATTTTTTTTTTCATATTATGTATTTAAATTTTAAACTTCCGATTTTTTTTTTTAATCGAGAGTAACATGCTTAAGTCTGTGCTAAAAATACAAAATGCTAATTGTTTGTTGTCTATAAACTGATGATAATTGAATTTCTAAGCTCGTATTCGACAAAAAGGGACTTGATGGCAGAGTGACTAACGCTCTAATACTAGGTGCCACAGGCGCTTCGGGTTCAAGTCCCGGCAGTGCCATGGATGTTTGTAGTAGTCCGAATCCCCTTTAAACCGTAGTTCCCTGTCTAATATAACTGTCGGGCGTAAGGCTGAATACTCTATTCCGAAAAAGAAAAACTTCTCATGTCTCGAAATCTGGCAGACAGCCTTGAAAACAATGGGGGCTGTTGCGCCACTGAAGAACTCAATTTTTAAACCTGATATTCTTGATGATAATAAGCATTATAACTGAAACAAATATAAAACCTTGATGCAGATAAATAAATAGATGTATAAAAAGTAAAAATATCTCTAATTTTTAGATATATAAAGCTTTAATGAAATAATAAAACTAAAATTTTTAAATAACTATTTCTGTAATGCAAAATATAATAAAAGAAATCCCATTATCCCATGTATCTTTACATTTTCAAAATATACACTCATGTCCATAAATTAAGGATAATGAAGTTCAGGCAAAGAAAGAGACAGAAGCAAAACAAATTTGACTTATTTGTAAAGTCTATTTATTAAACAATAGGTAAAGAGTAAAAAAGATGCTATATGTTTGACATAATTAATAAAAATTGCGATTTTTACTCCTGGAGCAAATTTCAAAAAAGAACCTATTTACAAAAAAGTATAACATGGTTAGTATGATGGTTAATATGGAGTATGTCTCCCGGGCGATGCAATACAGGCCTTACAACGCCTAGGCATGCTGAGTATCAAATTATCAATCTGATCTTGGGAAATATTACACCACTCATCAAGCAATGCCCTCGAAGTTCCGGTTGACAGGTGGGAGGGTGTTACGGGCTGCAATTCGTCGGCCAAGCATATCCCACATGCTCGATGGATTCAAGTCCGGTGAGTATGCTGGCCAATCCATACGGGTGATCCTCCAATTGAAGGCATTCGTCTACAATGTTTGCACGGTGAGGACGGGTGTTGCCATCCATAAACAGAAATTCAGCACCCATGGCGCCCCGAAACAAACGTACATGTTGTTCCAGAATGACATTCCAATAGATGTGGCCTGTCATCTTTACACTCTGAACATACAGGTCAGTTCTGGAACCAAGAATAATTCTTCCCCAAACGAGCCTTCCTGCACCACCGTAACGGTGTCGTTCAATGGTGTTCTCTTGGTGGTAACGGGTACCTGGCGCTCTCCATATGAAAGTCTGGCGAGAATCAGACTGCAAACTAAACCTGGACTCGTCGGAAAACATCACACAAGACCAATGTTGTGGTGTCCACAATGCATGCTCTCTACTCCAGGTGAATCGCAGGCGACAGTGAGTTGCGGTAAGTGGAACACATCTGATAGGCCTACGAACATATAGACCAATGTGCCCTAAGCGTCTGTACACGGTCTGCCTTGAAACTGTCGTATCGGTAGCTGAAGAGAGCTGACGAGACAGGTCTGATGCTGTGCTCCGTCTATTTCTTTTGGCAGTAACTGCTAAATACCGGTCCTCATTCGGCGTTGTAACTCGGGGCGACCTGTGCTGTAACATCTACTCACATTACCATCATCTTGGAATCGTTGCCAAAGCCTGGAGATGACACTCTGGGCGATTCCAAGTTCCTCGGATACTTCCAGCTGGTACGTCCACATTCCAGTCGTCCGATAATTCTACCACATAAAAAAAAAATCGTCTAAATGCTTCCTTTGTGCCATAACTATGCGGTTATTGCACTGAAAGACTTTTAAAGCGCTTGTGAACAATTTTACTTCTTTGCCACCATTCCTTATATACCCCTCTCTTACACTCTCGTCATTGTGACGTACTATCCGCGCCATCTGGTGGTTTCCTGTAATTTGCATATTCTTCTTCAAGATGTGTGTGATAATTCTACAGGTGAAATTTTTATTTTAGAGTTCAATTTCTGTGTGATTCTGAATTATCCTTAATTTATAGACATGAGTGTAATACATCAATTTACTTTGGAAAATTATGAAATATTTCAGCTTAAAAATCTATGAAATTTTTTAAAATTTGTTTCTGTACAAGTACGCGTTTTGTATTTGTTTCTGTATTTGTTGAAAGGTTTCGAATTGTTTTCTGTACAATATTTTAAACGGAAATACAAAATAATGAAGTGAGCTCGAAATGCTGTAATTTAAACTTCTTGAATACTATAATTCCATGCAGAAAATGTTAGAAACACATATAGAATAAGTAAAAAACATGCAAAGTTGGAAACAAATATAGTAAAACCTGTTATCTAAAAAATATTATATCGATATAAAAACATAAAAATAGGAGGTTAAATTTAAAAATAATTTTTAAGTAAAAGCAACATAACCACAGATTAGCAATTCTGAATATGAAACCCTGTCAAGAAAAAAAAAAAAAAGAAGATAATCACCGGAAAAATGACTGCAGAATATATCTCATTATCAATTGAGAACATTTAAGCTTAAATAATAATGGTTTACACACGTCTTAATATCTGTATTTTATAATCCGCGGATGATACACATTTGCTGCAAGTACCCCATTACCAACAAAAGCCGCAAACACTAAGAAATTCATCATCTCACGCCTTCACACACAAAAAAAAATTATATACGTATATGCTTCTTCATCAGTACCGAAAATGAACTGTAAGAATCATTAAATAACACTTCTACATCATTAATGTTAAGGTTTTTTTGTTGTTTTGTTTTCGGGATTCGAACGTGGCAGTCCAAGTCCGATCGCCTTCATAAACAAAAGGGGGTAGGAGCTGCAGCCCGTGACGGACCCATTAGGCGGAAAACCATTTTTATATGGTGTCTTGTCCTCATGCACCTTATCATTATGACACCGAATGGCTAGGCATCGTTTGCGCACCTCCAGAGCGCGTTGTGTGGTCCTCGAACGTAACTGGTCCGAGGAAAAAAATAACACAAAAACTTTTACTACATTCCGTTTTGGAATGAAGGGGGGAAGAGGATTGCATGCATTTATGTTTTTGATCGATTTCATTGGAATTATTGCGTGCATCTTGTACTTGAATGGCTACAGGAAGATGAGTAAGAAATATTTTTCTGAGGGGCGTGGGGGTATAAATATTAGTCATAATCAGTTTAGTTAGGTATAAAATATTAAAAATATGAATATTTTATAATCTATTGACTTATCTTCAAGCTGCACGTGTCCCCTGGAAATAAGTAACAGCGGTACCCTGCTTATGGCATAAAGACTAACTGTCTCTGTATTGCCAGTTGCTATTAGAACAACAACAACAACATAATCTATTGACTTTTTAAAGGCTTTGAAAATTTGATAAAATACTTAAAATGCTCATTCAGTGGTTTGGCTTGGTTGGGGTTGTCCCTGTACGGTCATTTTGTGCCCGCTTGAGGCTAATTAGATCCAGGACCTACAGTTTAACGTGGATTCCGAACTACTAATAAACATCCATGCTTCTGGCAGGATTCGAACCAAAGGTCCTTCGGTGGACAATATTCACCCCTCTTCTGAACATAGAATGCAAAGAATGTCTAAATTATTTAAATGGATAAAAATTTATAAATCACTCATCCAAATATTGATATAAAAATAAATCTGAATCATAATTGGTCGTTATTTCACTAGGATTAGTATACTTAAATACGTTTACTATTATATTAAGATTAAGTATTTAGTTATATGTGCTTACATATGAAAAGATACAGATATTAGGAAAAATAGGTTAAAAAAATTACCATTTTTCACTGTAAGACACTTATTACAAAATATATTTATCCATTACAGGAAAAATACCATTATTTATTCTTTTATGGAAATGAATTACATATTTTTTTTTTCAATCTGTGTTTTAATTTGGGAGTGTTCATGAACATATTGATTTAATGAATGAATTTAGAATAAATCGAGATGTTAAAAGAGATTTTTATATGAGAATTAAAATAAATTATTTAACTGACAAAATTAAAAAAAAAAAAATTCTTTTCGAAAAAGTTCCTAAAAGTTAATTTAAATTTAAAAAAAAAATGGAATAATTGTTTCTTAACTAACAGATAAACAAAGTTTAATCCTTAAAAAAGGTTTAACCGTTTCAGTGTTTAAAAAGTCCACAATGCAAACTCCAAATTTAGGCAAAAGAAACCCAATTTGTTTCCCCTGACAGACTTGCATGAACCTAATTTCTTGCATATAAAAGGTTCAGAAAGTAGGGGGAGAAACAAAATTTCACCATTGTTTACCTCTATTCTTTTTTTTTTTTTTACCTATCATTCCTTTCTTCGATTCACCTAGACAATTACTTTAAAACTACGCAAAGTATAAAACAACACCTTCCAGTAAAGTATCAATCCCGATACTCAACAATGGGGGGAAAATGGGAATTAAAATAAATAATAACAAATGGTTCATTTCTTTAAAAAAAAAATGAAGCTTAACTAACAGATAAATAAGGCTTAACCGTTTCAGTGTTTAAAAAGAGCACAATGCAAACTCCAAATTTAGGCGAAAGAAACCCAATTTTTTAACATGACAAACTTGCATGAACCTAATTTCTTACATATAAAAGGTTCAGAAAGTAAGGGAGAGAAACAAAATTTCACCATTGTTTACCTCATTCTTTTTTTTTCCTCAGTCCTTTCCTCGATTCACCTAGACAACTATTTTAAAACTACGCAAAGTATAAACAACACCTTCCAGTAAAGTATCAATCCCGATATTCAACAATAGGGGGGGGGGGAATTAAAATAAATAATAACAAATGGTTCATTTCTTTAAAAAATAAAGCTCAACTAACAGATAAATAAGGTTTAACCGTTTCAGTGTTTAAAAAGAGCACAATGCAAAGTCCAAATTTAGCAAAAGAAATCCAACTTTTCCCCTGACAGACTTGTATGATGAACCTAATTTCTTGCATAGTATAAAGGTTCAGAAAGTGGGGGAGAAACAAAAATTTCACCATTGTTTACCTCATTCTTTTTTCCTCTCTCTTCATTCCTTTCCTCAATTCACCTAGACAACTATTTTAAAACTGCGCAAAGTATAAAACAACACCTTCCAGTAAAGTATCAATCCCGATACTCAACAATGGGGGAAAAAAAAGAAGGAGATAAAAAAAAAAAAAAAAAAAAAAAAAAAAAGAAAAGAAGAAAAGAAAAAAGAATGAATTTTCTCTTGACTCGCCAGAAATAAAAGTTCCAAAATCATCAACTCTGTAACCAAACTCGGGAGGTGGAGGATGGGGGAAAAAAAAAAGAAAGAAAAGAAATGGACCACAAAATTTCTAGGTGTAGATGCTAGGTATCTCTGCAGCAGAAACCTCTGATTAGCAGGGCGGGGCTGAAACAGGGCATTCAACTGGGAAAATGTCTTTGGCACAGCTGAGAAAATGCTTCCCCCCTTCTTCCCTCCCCATCTCTGCTGCACATTCTAATAACCAGTCTACTCCTGACTACCTTTCTCTCCGTAACTGAGGTCAGCAAGCGACTTGTGGTCGGGCCAACCTCTGTCAACAGGACAATACAAGATTCACAACAATGCAGGTATTGCTGTCCTGACAACAGTTCTCTCCCAAAAACATTTGCAGGCTTCTGTTTTTTAAAAAAAAAGGAATGAAATGGTTCCTTTTAATAAATGTAGCTCAGTTTGCATTGGTCGGACTGGTTTTATTTTGAATCTTAAATTCCTCACGAGCTTTGAAGTAGATTGAGTATTATTCTCTTTGAATGTGTTCAGTTTAGTGTTTGTATGTTAATCTTTTCAGATATTATATCTGACTCAAACTTTAAAAAAAAAATGTATTATAAGAATATATATGTTCATATAAGAAAATGTTATTTTTATGTTTAGAAATATTATTAAAAAAAAAGTGAAGTTAAATCATATGAACTCGGTTTCTACAATAAGAAACCCAGTCAGAAATTTATAAGTCAGTTTTTATGACAAATATTTGTCTTTGTATAAATGTTAAGGTGTTTAAATAAAAGGATTGATATATGGTACAAACAATCATTATAAAATTTCACTATCCTCAAGAAATGTAGATTCTTATAGCATTATCATACTGCAGAAATAGTTTAGGATCAGAAAAAGAGTGAACTAAATAAATAATTATATTATAATGGGATATTTTTTAAAAATTTGATTGCAAGGTATGTAATTGACGCAATTTTAAAGCTCACAATATAAAATTATATATCTTATTTCCTTCTTCAATGGCGCAACAGCTCCATGAAGTCCATCTGCCTACTGGCAGATTCCGAAATATGAGATGTTTTCTTTTTACGGGTAGGGTTCTCAGCCTATGCTTAACAATTATATTAGAGGGACTTAGGGTATAAGATGGATTCCGAACCACTACAAGTACGAACCGAAGGCTGTGGTACCGAGGGTCAGAGCTCTAGTCACATTGACATCAAGTCCCATATATTATTTTCACATTAAATTATATTTATTTAATATTAATTTGCAACATATAAATTCAAATTATTTTTCTCATTTTTTTATTTTTCTATAAATTGAAAAAATACAGAAATACTAAATTTTTTTTGTTTATATATTTTTGAAGATTATTTAATTTTCCATTTTTAAAAATCACATTGAATCTATTATTTATTAAAACAATATCACTATGTTAATAAATAATATAAATAATTTCTGCATGTACATTATCATACGAGTCAACTCTAAAAAAGCGAAAATACATAATTAATTATTAAATAATTACAATGAATATAACTTCTCAAATTAATGAGCAGTTTTAAAAAAAGGTTTAGTTTAAAGAAAAATAAAAAAAAGGAAAAACGCATTGAAAACTTTTGACAAAATATTAGCATGCGCTTGATTCTTTTTGAAAAGTAATTACAGTACAAAACAATAAGAGAAAACCCCACACCGATACACCTTTAATATTGCCGAACAATCAAACGAAATAATGTCACAGTTACAGATAAATATCAGTTCCACTTCTTTCCCAAGATATGAATCCGGCACCAGGACCGTTTCTTTAACACAATAATTACTTTCCATTTACTGTGAGATTGATAAAATTATTATAATACTCTCATCACCACTGCACAGAAGTTTTTCCCCCTCACCTAGGAGAAGGTGCTCAAAACCACCAGATAATAAAAAAGAAACTGTCTCCTTTTGACGAGTGGCTGGCTACTGCAGGAGCGAGAACTCCAATATTATATTTTCCGCTGTCACTCAAAGTGCAGCTGAAGGAAAGAACATCCTTAAAAGGTGAAATGAATGAATGAAAAAAAAGCAAACAGAAAAGGCAACAGAAGAAGAAACGAAGCAGGGGCTTCAACACAAGAACCTGCAGATTAGGAGTGACACTTAGGGCGTTGCATGGGGCGGTAGTAGCAAGTGGCAATTACCACTCTCGCCGCCGAAAATTACAGGGGCGCGATCACCAGGGTGGAAAATGATACGACTCACGCAAACCTGTGCGAATTATAGAGAGATATGGAAATATTCCTCGTTGTTGGAGAAAGGTAGGTGGAGAGATGATACGCATTGAGAGTGAATGAGGAAATTGAGGGTAACGCATATAAAAAAATGCGGGGAATGGATTCATAAAAAAAAAAGCTATAGAGGAATTGCCGTGTAATGAAAAGATTCTTCTCAAATAGTACTTTATTTTATCGTAAATACTTTCTTTTGGGGGAATGAATTTCGCGACTGGGAGTTAGTTATTGGGGGTGTGGCCGGGGGGGTCTGTGTGGTGTCCTTTTTTTTTTATAGCAAGGCACTTATGGGGAGAGTTTATGAATTTCATTTAAATGGCTATGAGCTTAAGTTATTTGCTTTTTTTTATAATTATAATTGATAATGTGAGTATCCTTACATAATTTATCATCGAATATCTAGTATTTAATAATGATATGAATAATAATATGAAAAATAATAAATACGTATGTGGTTCTAAAGTAACAAACGATAGTACAAATATTGTCTGTAATAAAAAAATATATCTATACATATATGTAATTCACAAATATAATTATTTTTGTTTTTATAAAATATAAATCAAATTATTTGTTTTATAAAACAAGTTATCATTATTTACCTTAAGTATTAAGCAAACAGCGTTATTAGTTTTACAGTGAAAATTTTGAAATCTATTATGAATCCTTAGATATAAGAATCTGTTATGAATCTTCGATTATATTCTTTCTAATATTATAATAATATTTGAAGAATTCCGATTCTGAAGATAATTGTTGATATAAGTTATATTTTAAAAAGCATGCTCTTCAATAGTTTTTAGTGTAAAAGTAATTCGCCTGTATTAAGTATTTTAAATGAGACAAGTGAAATAATTTTGAAAAAAAGCATTGAAGCTTAAAATTTTAGAATCATGAAAAATTTTATATCAACTTATTCATTATTATAGTAAGCATAACTGTTGGTGAAACAAAATGTATGCAACCAGATGATTTTGGACTTATGTGCTGAATATATAAAGAATGAAATAGTCACCTGACAAAAATAATAACTGAAAGATAATTACAGAATTTTAATAATATATTAATATTCTATATTAAGTGTAAAAATATTAATTTTAACTCTTTCTTTTCATAATTTATCCATTCTCTTTCAAAGGACATGAAAAATGAATAAAAATGTTAAATGAAACTAATTTGAGTTCTTTAAACAAATGCATTTTTCTTTGCTAATATAAATGTCACACAAATTTAATTGCTAACTTAAATGATATGAGGATTTTTAACAGATATTAATATCAGATTTAAATACGAATTAATATTAATTTGAATTTTTTGTGTTAAATTTATTTATCTGTTCCATCAATAAGGAATATATATTCCCAAATATTTACAATGGTACTATAATTTTTCCATTATTTATCAGTTTTAAAGGAAAAATATAATTTCTTCCCTTTTCAATATGCTTTTAATTTACAAAATGAGCATCTAAATTGATCATAGCTATCCCCAAAGAATCTCCCAAATTGAATATTTTTAACCTAATTCCCCCAATTTAATTTTCCTCCGATAATTTTTCTTCCTCGGTTCGAAATTACTTTTAATTTAACCCTATCAAAGACGTCAAATATACTCCTCCAACCAATACGATTTAAGCCAAAACACCTTGGGGACATATCGCGACATTTTCCAAGACGACGGACCCTTTCCACTTAAAATCAATAACCACCCTAGAAATATCTTCCCTGCAATATGCATACCCACCATTTTTTAAAAAAAGGCACCAGCATTGACCTCAGTAGTCTCATATCGCAAACTACAGATCTACTGCACTGAACTATTGCTGCCAGAGACTTGTGATGCCTACATCATCACACACAGGCATCAAATGACTCAGGATATCGAATTGAATATCCGAATTCAATGCTTTGGAAAGGGCTTGAGGATGGAGTGGGGTGAGGCAGATAGAAGGGGGTGGGTGGGATAGAAGGAAGGCACGACAATCCGCTACGGAATGCCTGCTTCGAAGCGGTGTGGAACCGTAACTGTGTAACGTGACAAATAATCCGCTCGATTCAACTACCAGAATGTTTGTTCCAAGGGCTCACCATAGAGTGGAACTGTATAACGCGGCATCTATAAGCCGGTATTATGCGTTGGTTATATATAAGCGAGGGTGTATATAGATGTGCCTTCCATCACTTGGATACTATGGTAGCTTCACACGGGATAGTTGTACAAATGTTGTACACGGTTATAGTCGGGATTGGGGTTGGAAAAGAGGTTTCGATTGAACGATGTGCGATTCTGTGTCTGTAGTGGGATACTCGTGATCTATAGTATTGCGGTTGTAAATCTCTTTTGATTGGCATTTTGAACTATCCAGTTAGGAATTAAGTTTCCCTTTCTACCAGCAATAAAAAGTTTTACAATTAAATGGAACGTTCATGAAAATTGCAGGAAAATGTATTTATCTTTACTTTATTAATTTAATACAATATTAAGTACCGCTGAAGTAACGGCATTTTTAAAAGCAGCTCCTAGCTTTGAAATTTTTTTAAAAAAGATTAAAGACAGAAAAGAAAAATTATTGAATGAATTATTGATGGTTATAAAGTTGTTTTTACGTATTTTAGTAAATGTGTATTTCCAAACAAATAGTATAAAACAAAATTAACTTTCGCCCTTACGATATCTCTTTTAAATAATAATTTTTAGAATTATGTATATTTTGAATTCTATATATGTGCAAGAAGATATTAATTATCTACATGGACATTTTTAAAAATCTAAATAGATTTGATTCTTAATCGCTTACACGTTAAGAAATCGCTGTAGCAGGAAGAATAATTTTTTAACCTCCATTTCAGCATTATATCTTTATTTATATTCTAAAACAATTAAGCTTTTAAAATTTCAAGGCGAAATTCCTCAATATAATTCGTTTATTATGAAAAAGTTCATGAATGCCAGAAAAAGTTTTTGGTATAAAGGATAACGTGATCTTAGTCTCAAGAAGTACAAACCACCAAATCCTTTTAGGAAGCATGATGTCTTGATTCTTTTCAGGAACTGGTTTTAAACTCCATATTTCAAGGTTTTTAGGTAATTGAAAATACACTCAAACCTAGATAACTTTTAAACTTGACAGTTGAAAAATTGTCAGTTAATTAATTCCTTGAAAATGTGAATTATTAAAGATTCTTATAAATACCAGTTCTCTAAATCCTTTCATAAAGTGTGTTATTCATCTTTTGACAGAATGTTTTATTTGAAAATGAACATGATAATGCTGCGCGCGTGATAGCAAAAGATATAAATGTAAATACAAAAAAAAAATCAGATGAAAAAATACGAATATTTGTAATGCCTTATTCCGTTAGATCTCCTTTAAGAGATGTAAGAATTTTTTTCATAACAGTTACTATGTACTAGGTGAGCATGTGAGAATACAATAGTAAATAAATTTACTGAAAAATGTTACGAAAGCCTTATTGAATTCACAATGAACACTCTTCTTGGAAATTCAACTTTGAGGAGAAAGTCGAATAATTACATTAAGATACAAACAATCAATACATTAAGAAGATACAAACGTTTTGTCACTCCCGAATGCGCATGTTGTAGTATATAATACAAGATGCTTAAACAGGATGTAACTTTGATGTCAGTTTTAAAGAAGATGGATAAAGTGCAGAATTTTAATATTGAAATATTACTAACTTTTTAATATGGTTAATTTCAGTGATGTCATTTATTTACCAAAGAATTTTACTTTAAAGTTTAATTTCTGGTTTCTTTTAGTATTGATTTTCTGCTATTCTAAATAGGTTATACGGTAATCAGAAGAGATTTTAAACGAATATGCCGCTTAAACATTGCCCTACAGTACGAAGAATGAACTATTTCGTTATTTGCTTTAAACAAGCCAAGTTTGATTTCATTTGATATCACTTGATTTCTTGTAGAAATGTCATTGAATGATCATTGTCATTCGTGTTTCTAACTCTTCTGAAATAGAAATACTTTAGATCAAACATAAAAAGAGAGATGTAACTTTTATTTTAACGAACAGCTGGTTTCCAATTCCTTTTATTTAATGTATGCTTATTAAGAATTAACTCAAATAATGAATTTAATCATAATGTTTAAGTAGTTTAATCTTGAATTTTTTTCAAAATATGTTAGAGTATTTAGAGCAAATCTGATATCAGGGTAATGAAACACAACTAGTATATTAAGGTTTGTATAATATTCATTGGCAGGAGGACAAATGGTGCCTTTACAGATGATGATGAATGGTTCAGCTAAAAGGGTAAGCCAAGTGGTCAAGAAGACCCTGGATGCTGTTCACCAGACTTTCTTCATCAAGTTGTCATGATGATGCTATGTCATTAATTGGTCAAGGTTGGTTGTTAATTAATTGGTTCTATGTCATTATTGGGTCAAGATGGATTAGAACAAGGAGAACTCACCTGTATGACCCTCATGTTGAGGCCCGTCTCTTGTGCCAGCTGTTCCCTGATGTGCCTGGTCGGCTTGGGGGTGGCTGCGAAGGCTGCCTTCAGGGTCTCCAGTTGCTTGGCCTTGATGGTGGTGCGCGGTCCCCTACGTTTGGTACCGGGTGTGTTCTCGTCGTTCTGCGCCGCCGACGTGGACGAATTGGTGGTCTCGCTGCTGCTGTTGCTTCCGTTGGGCCCGCCTGCCGGATTGTTGGCGGGCACGCTGCCGGACATGTGGAGGTTGGGACTGTTGACCTGGGACGCACCACCATTCAAGCCATTGTGACCGCCGCCATCCCGCTCTACGCTAGACTCCCGCTCGCTTAGCTGTCCGTCGGGGTCCATGCCCAGACCATCGCCGAGTTCATCTAGATCGTTTCCGTCTGAGGGCGAACTGGCAGCCAACACACCTGCAAAAACAAGATACAGAGGTTTGATCAAGCGGGTGTCAGAAACACTATGGAGAAGAAAATGCTATTTCAACAAGTGAGACAATTTGGACATATTTTTTCATTGTACTTTCTTTATGTTTGTAAACATCTACTTATTAAGCCACAAAAATTATTGACCAGTTTACGATGGGATTACTAAATCGGTAAGTTACTCTTGTTCCTGGTGATATTACATTTGAAATGAACAAGTCCATTGAAAGTATGTGGAATATAGCCTACTTCTTCTTTTCTTTAAAACTAAATTATGAGACTTTTAAACTTACTAATTTATCTTTCTTCTCACTCCCCGCACAAACTTAGAACTTTTGATTCCCCCTAGTTAGTTTTGGCTAGCTTAGTAATTAGTGTTCAGGTTTCTTCAACCGATAAGAATCATGACAAGTTAATATGTTGAGTATGAGAACTGTAACAGTAAAACTGTGTCTGCTATTTTTTTAAAATTGTGGAGTTTAAAAGAGGGGGATGGAGCGTGAAGTTCTTCTCTTAATGCTGCTCCTGCACATGACAATTGTAAATTGCGGGTTTCAGTAACGAAAATGGTGTTTCTCATCAAAATAATGAATCCTTCTATCTATTTTTTGACATAAACCTAAAAATTCAAGTGTGGCTTATATATTTTAGACTTATTCTCCATATACATCTCACTGAACAAAAATAGTCCCAATTGTATGATTTTGGAAAGAATTAAAGTTTACACATGTGAAAAATTTGATGGATACTAATTTTGACATCATGAATCTTCACTATAAATATATCTTACATTTTTTCCCATATTTTTCATGATGTTTTTACTTCTATTACATGCATATATAAAAAACAACAACAACAACAACACAGAAAATTTACATTAATGCACATACACAGGGCATTTTTCCTCTATTCAAAATCCAGATATCAATCCATACACACTGGGCCGTTTTTTTTCGTGCGTCTCACCCCCTCCCCCACAATGGCGTGCTGCGTCGTACATTATTCATACCCCAGAGATCCCCCAGCGCAGATGGTATTTAAACTGCGCACACTTTTCCCCAGCGAGCTGTGCCGTCGATATAGACCTCGAGAATTACATCATTTACTTTACTGATTGTCCAACCCTCCTCCCTTCCCCTTGCCTGCTGGTATTGTTTAATAGCTACAGAAGAGTGCGATAAGGGGGCAAGGGGGTTGGTGCAGATAACGGGTGTCGAAGTAGTGCGTGGACACATTTTATTTGGCGACCTCTGACTCTGCAGCTACGATTTAGTACCTCCCCTGCACAACCTGGGGAAAACGGTACTGATTGTGGAGTAGATTGGGAGGTGTGGAATACCGAGTTGTGACAGGATTTGAAATAAAAAGTATGGTGAATTTTAGGGTGGGGAGAGGGATTAGCGAGTTCAAGAGGCATGCTCAAATGTGACGCAAATATAATTTTTAAAGCATATTTTTGGCTACATGAATATTTATCTCTACCCATGTTGTATCTCAGATTCTTAATATCTTTAGGTATTATTTAAATTTGATTACTTCTCAACATTAATTAAATTAATCAAATTTACGTATTTCCCCTCGCTTTATATCTATAACTATTCAGCCAGTCAGAAAAATAATAATAATAAAAAAAAAATCGAATCTACAAGGTTGTTGAATGTGAAAAGTAAATTACGAATTTAAAGATTTCATATTTTCAGTCTATATCAGTTCTTTACAATAAAATTTTTTTTAACGAGTTTCGTCCACTTTTCTCGTGATGTTTTTAGATTTCTATAATGGCAATCGTTAATTTGACAATATATATGAAATGAATATGAGGTAGGACTTATTTGTAAGCGGTAGCATACAAAGATTTTGTATTCATTTCTAATATGTTTCGTAATGACAGTTCTTAGACTTATTAGCCTATTCTCGTCGTTCTTCTTCATTGGCACAACAGCCCCTTGGTGGGTCCAGGCTGTTTGGTTATTGGCATATTTCGGGACAGGAGATGCTTCATTTTTTAACTGGTAGGGTTGTCATTCCTACGCCCAATAGTCTATAGTCCTATTAGACTGGGATCTATGGTTTAAAGTGGATTCCGAACAACTACAAACATCCAAGGCACCTTGCATCCAACCATCACCTTGAACACGAAACCTATGGCACCGATCGCCAGAGCGCTAGTCCTTAGCCTATTATACAGTTATAATATTTTAAATGAATCTAAAAATTTACACGTTTCAGTACCTTGAAAATGTTAAATCTCATTTTTATGTAAAAATTTATATATAAATGCGTAAGAAAGTCAAAATTAAATCAATGAAGGTTTGAATTTGTTCATGTTTATCGTATATTGATTTTTAAGTGTTTTAAAAATTAAAGTTATTTTCAAACAGATGACATCTTGTATCTTATTTATAAAAAAACTATTTAATTAAATGCAAAAGTTAAGTAGGTATTTGCAATTTGTTGCAAAAGACTTTATATGTTAGTCCTTTTTAAATATAATACTTGAGTTTCAAAAGATAGAAATCTTGGATTGTTAATCATATTATTAAATATTAAAAGAAACTTCAAATTCAGATAAAACAGAATCAAAATAGGCTTTTAAGAATCAAAAATAGATTTGATCTGTAATATAATTAAAATATAAAATAAATTAATCCATATTAAAGGAATCAATAAATTGGAAATATTGCAAATGTCTCTAATTTAGGCTGATCTATTTTAATTACATGAAATTAATCGTAACAAAATAACAAGAATTAGATTTTCTTTTCTTCTATTAGCATTTTTAAAGCAATTTTATATTGTCTAATTATTTTACTCGTGTGATTTTATTCGAGTTAATATAAAACAAATCAAATTTAATTACATCACAAGTTTAACAAATATTCTTACTTGAGCTAAAGTGAATAGAATTAATATCGCTGTATCTAACATAGAATAACAAAATAAAAAATATATTCTTTTATCTTCTTTTTTAAAAATTTTTTTTTTCATAAGTGAAGTAACAATTTTCAAACAAATTTTATAATGCATGTTTCTTTTCATTGGTGTGCTCTACTGGAATGAAACTGAATTGCAGGATACGAAAGAAAATTTGACTATTGAGCTGAAAAACGGCATTAAAGAAAAACAAGGAAAAAAAAAACAAGATAAATTCACACCAAAGTGACAACTCGGAAAGGAATATTCTGCTCTATGACCCTTTCATCCATATTTTTAATAAATCTATTTTCATGCTTGTCCTAGCACAACGAATCGAATGGCGACGGAAAAAAAAAAGCCACATCGCCAAAATTTGGCGGAACGGAAACCCAATAAGGTCTATTCTTACACATTAGTTCCCCTTCTGTGCAAAAAAAAAAAAAAAGGTGCAGAACTAAAATATTTTTCTGTCGCATGATTTTGTAGATTTTCCCGCTTTAATTTTTTTTTTTTTTTTTTTTTTTGTCATTGCAGCAGTTTTGATGGACTCAGATCTTTTTTTTATGTATTTTTTTGTTGTTTTTTTATCTTCAAAAGAAAAAGTAAATACATCTCATTTTTCTTCAACATTCAGGAATTCATTGCATTTTTATGGGTGATTTGCTGATTCTTGAAAATATGATCTCAATAAAATAGTTGTCTAAGAATATGGAGCTTGAAGGTAGTTGAGAAATTGAACTCTATACTATAAAGCTATCTATGCTTTTCATTATAAGTTAATAAAGATCTGATTATAATAGCTACTTCGAAAATAACTGTTTATAGATTATTTAAAAAAATGGAAAGAAAGTCAAACTACTTTTTATTTGATATATTTCACATTTTTTGAAATTGTTTCAAATGATGAATGTAATGATAGCTATAAGTTTAAAATGCGTTTTTTTTCAAATGAACCAAAGAAGATATAAGAATTTTTATTCTGTTTACAGTATTAAAAAGAAATGGTCTAGACATTCGATAAACCATGTTGTTCTTTTTAGCTTTGCTGAACTTCAAAGTTTATCTTTTATGTAATTAAAAGACTTTTTATAATAGAATTTAAAATATTTTATAAAAATATAATCTCAATTAAATATATATTGAAATTCATATTTTTTGTCATTTATATAATTATGCAAACCCAAAATATATATTTAAACAATTATTATTATAAATAAAAAAAAATTTTTAATACAAGTATATTATAAATAGAAAAAAACACTTATAATTAACACTTGTTTTTACGAACGCTATTAACATCATTAATGATTAATTAATGAATTAAATGATTAATAAATAATAAATTATTAATAAACGTTTTTAACATTATATAGAATTTTAGTTAAATGCTTGTTTTACAAACGTCAAATAAAATGTAGATTTACCTCACAATATTATTGTAAATTATTGCAAATTATATTAGTCGTTTATTATATATAAAATTTTTTAAGAATTCGTTGTTTTTCTAGATAGAATTTTAATTTAAATAAAAAGGGTAGAATATAACTTGTTAGATTTAATCAAATGTTTGAAATAAGAGATGAAGTTATGAACATCAACAGTAAAATATTCAATATTTATTTAATAAATAAGTGATAGTTAACAAAAAAAATCTATATATTTAATATATGTTTTAACAATTATATCTGTCGATAGGTGTCTCAGGTTAGGGTTCGAGTCCCGGCCGTGTCACGGATGTTTGTAGTGGTTCGAAATCCCACTTTAAAACAGTAGGTAGCAGCCTAATATGACTAAAGCATTGGGCGTAAGGCTGACAACCCTATCCTGTATAAAAGAAACTATCACCCTGTCTCGAAATCTCCCAGTAGGCAGACGGTTTGGGCCCCCATGGGCTGTAGTGCCAAAAGAGTTAGTTAGTTAATTAACAATTACAATCTGCCTAAATGCCATTGAAATTGATCATATTTACAAAAAATGGAGAAAA